>CAKAOJ020000522.1:0-55000 GCA_916701645.2 Sebastolobus alascanus
AGAAGGTGTGACAGAAGGTGTGACAGAGGTGTGACATCAGTGTGACAGAGGTGTGACAGAAGGTGTGACATCAGGGGTGACAGAAGGTGTGACATCAGGTTTTGACATCAGGTTGACATCAGGTGTGACATCAGGTGTGACAAGGGGTTCAGAAGGTGTGACAGAAGGTGTGACAGAAGGTGTGACAGAAGGGTGACATCAGGTGTGACATCAGGTGGACAGAAGGTGTGACATCAGGTGTGACATCAGGTGTGACATCAGGTGTGACAGAAGGTGTGACATCAGGTGTGACATCAGGTGTGACAGAAGGTGTGACATCAGGTGTGACAGAATGTGACATCAGTGTGACAAAGGGTGACAGAAGGTGTGACATCAGGTGTGACAGAAGGTGTGACATCAGGTGTGACATCAGGTGTGACTCAGGTGTGACAAAGGTGTGACAGAAGGTGTGACATCAGGTGTGACAGAAGGTGTGACATCAGGTGTGACAGAGGTGGACATCAGGTGTGACATCAGGTGTGACAGAAGGTGTGACATCAGGTGTGACAGAAGGTGTGACATCAGGTGTGACAGCAGTGTGACCAGAAGGTGTGACATCAGGTGTGACAGAAGGTGTGACAGAAGGTGTGACATAAGGTTTGACAGAAGGTGTGACATCAGGTGTGACAGAGGTGTGACATCAGGTGTGACATCAGGTGTGACATCAGGTGTGACAGAAGGTGTGACATCAGGTGTGACATCAGGTGTGACAGAAGGTGTGACAGAAGGTGTGACATCAGTGTGACAGAGGTGTGACATCAGGTGTGACATCAGGTGTGACATCAGGTGTGACAGAAGGTGTGACATCAGGTGTGACATCAGGTGTGACAGAAGGTGTGACATAAGGTGTGACAGAAGGTGTGACATCAGGTGTGACAGAAGGTGTGACAGAAGGTGTGACAGAAGGTGTGACATCAGGTGTGACAATCAGGTGTGACATCAGGTGTGACAGAAGGTGTGACAGAAGGTGTGACATCAGGTGTGACATCAGGTGTGACATCAGGTGTTACAGAAGGTGTGACAGAAGGTGTGACATCAGGTGTGACATCAGGTGTGACATCAGGTGTTACAGAAGGTGTGACATCAGGTGTGACAGAAGGGTGTGACATAAGGTGTGACATCAGGTGTGACAGAAGGGTGTGACATCAGGTGTGACAGAAGGTGTGACATCAGGTGTGACAGAAGGTGTGACATCAGGTGTGACATCAGGTGTGACAGAAGGTGTGACAGAAGGTGTGACATCAGGTGTGACATCAGGTGTGACATCAGGTGTTACAGAAGGTGTGACAGAAGGTGTGACATCAGGTGTGACATCAGGTGTGACATCAGGTGTGACATCAGGTGTGACAGAAGGTGTGACAGAAGGTGTGACATCAGGTGTGACATCAGGTGTGACAGAAGGTGTGACAGAAGGTGTGACATCAGGTGTGACATCAGGTGTGACATCAGGTGTACAGAAGGTGTGACAGAAGGTGTGACATCAGGTGTGACAGAAGGTGTGACATCAGGTGTGACATCAGGTGTGACATCAGGTGTGACAGAAGGTGTGACATCAGGTGTTACATCAGGTGTGACAGAAGGTGTGACATCAGGTGTGACAGAAGGTGTGACATCAGGTGTGACATCAGGTGTGACAGAAGGTGTGACATCAGGTGTGACAGAAGGTGTGACATAAGGTGTGACATCAGGTGTGACATAAGGTGTGACAGAAGGTGTGACAGAAGGTGTGACAGAAGGTGTGACATAAGGTGTGACATCAGGTGTTGACATCAGGTGTGACAGAAGGTGTGACAGAAGGTGTGACAGAAGGTGTGACATCAGGTGTGACAGAGGTGTGACATCAGGTGTGACATCAGGTGTTTTTGAGCCCAGCCCAACCCGACCCGTTCCTTCAGCTCTTCAACAGGATGTAAATCAGCTGATGAAGCCTCCGGACAGTTCCTCTCTGTCCAAACAGCAGCTGAGAGGATTTACTGCTTTGATTTGTAGAACTACAGAGAGGACAAATGTACTAGGAAAACATCCTGACTACCATCCTTTGCATGATTTGGACTCATATACACATATTTACATGTATTATTCATGAGCGTGCGTGTTGAGGTGTTCCTGGCCGAGGTGCTAAATGATGGTTGTGGTGGTAAAAGCTCCGTCTGGCTCCAGACACAGAAGAACTATTAATCACATGGTGCTGGTCCATTACAGTGGAACAGTAATTCACACTCACTATACGTGTTACTGCTGGATGGTAAATACTGGAGGCCGTGAGGGAGAATGTTCCGACATACAGTATCTGGGACACAGTGTTCAGATCTGTAGATGGGACCAGGCTCATGACTAAAGTTGTTAATAGTTTTTAGTGAGTTAATTGTTTGGATTATTAGCTTTACAGTCCAGTACTCTATATAGAAACAATGGCTATGAGATAGGAGATAGGAGATAAATAGTCAACAGTATAGAAGTGGTGTACATCATCTGAAAGCTGGGAACCTGAAGATTAATCTGAGATACAGCTCAGCACTGTGTGTCAAGTTGTTCTAGTCATTAATCAGAAATAAACAATAATGAATTAATTCAAATAAATAGTGAAAGTGTATCAGGGTTTAGAACATGATGATAGAAGTATCTTATGTCCATCCCCATGCTCTATTATGTCCCATAAGTTGTTGCAGCAGTTTCTGGGTTGATACCATTTGTTCCACAGATTTGTGCTAAATTTAACCATTTTTTAACCACTGGAGAATTAATAGAAATGATGAATAATCCCTCCAAAATACCACATTAAGACACCAAGACCTTGAGGAACACCAGAGAAAAAGACATGCTGTGATTTGGGATCAAAAACGACATTTGGAGATTTCTGCATTTTTCGGCGATTGGATGGCGAGAACTTGTGTTGTGTAAACTGTTCAGAAACCCCCTTATTGTTAATCTAGCTAGGAAAGCCATCCATCCTCTGAATGCTCTAGGTCTCTAGTTTGATCCATCCATCCTCTGAATGCTCTAGGTCTCTAGTTTGATCCATCCATCCTCTGAATGCTCTAGGTCTCTAGTTTGATCCATCCATCCTCTGAATGCTCTAGGTCTCTAGTCTGATCCATCCACCCTCTGAATGCTCTAGGTCTCTAGTCTGATCCATCCATCCTCTGAATGCTCTAGGTCTCTAGTCTGATCCATCCATCCTCTGAATGCTCTAGGTCTCTAGTCTGATCCATCCATCCTCTGAATGCTCTAGGTCTCTAGTTTGATCCATCCATCCTCTGAATGCTCTAGGTCTCTAGTTTGATCCATCCATCCTCTGAATGCTCTAGGTCTCTAGTCTGATCCATCCATCCTCTGAATGCTCTAGGTCTCTAGTTTGATCCATCCATCCTCTGAATGCTCTAGGTCTCTAGTTTGATCCATCCATCCTCTGAATGCTCTAGGTCTCTAGTCCTGATCCATCCATCCTCTGAATGCTCTAGGTCTCTAGTTTGATCCATCCATCCTCTGAATGCTCTAGGTCTCTAGTTTGGTCCATCCATCCTCTGAATGCTCTAGGTCTCTAGTTTGATCCATCCATCCTCTGAATGCTCTAGGTCTCTAGTTTGATCCATCCATCCTCTGAATGCTCTAGGTCTCTAGTCTGATCCATCCATCCTCTGAATGCTCTAGGTCTTTAGTTTGTGGCTGTAAAGTTTCATGAGGCTGTGATTATCCTAGAGGTCACCACAGGTCATTTTATACAGTGAGGTCAATGAAATGTCTCCTATGGGGACTAACATCATCACACATGAATACAGTTGGACTCATTGGATCCACCAGAGTCTCAGCTTTACAGTGATACACAATTTATGGAATTCAACACTGTTTAGGGACCCAGTATGCAGAAATATTCAGAAGGTGACAGAAGGTGTGACATCAGGTGTGACATCAGGTGTTACAGAAGGTGTGACAGAAGGTGTGACAGAAGGTGTGACATCAGGTGTGACAGAAGGTGTGACAGAAGGTGTGACATCAGGTGTGACAGAGGTGTGACATCAGGTGTGACATCAGGTGTGACAGAAGGTGTGACAGAAGGTGTGACATCAGGTGTGACAGAGGTGTGACAGAAGGTGTGACATCAGGTGTGACAGAAGGTGTGACATCAGGTGTGACATCAGGTGTGACATCAGGTGTGACATCAGGTGTGACATCAGGTGTTACAGAAGGTGTGACAGAAGGTGTGACAGAAGGTGTGACAGAAGGTGTGACAGAAGGTGTGACATCAGGTGTGACAGAAGGTGTGACATCAGGTGTGACAGAAGGTGTGACAGAAGGTGTGACAGAAGGTGTGACATCAGGTGTGACAGAGGTGTGACAGAAGGTGTGACATCAGGTGTGACAGAAGGTGTGACATCAGGTGTGACATCAGGTGTGACATCAGGTGTGACATCAGGTGTGACATCAGGTGTTACAGAAGGTGTGACAGAAGGTGTGACAGAAGGTGTGACAGAGGTGTGACATCAGGTGTGACATCAGGTGTGACAGAAGGTGTGACATCAGGTGTGACATCAGGTGTGACATCAGGTGTGACAGAAGGTGTGACATCAGGTGTGACATAGGTGTGACAGAAGGTGTGACTGAAGTGTGACAGAAGGTGTGACATAAGGTGTGACATCAGGTGTGACAGAAGGTGTGACATCAGGTGTGACAGAAGGTGTGACATCAGGTGTGACAGAAGGTGTGACATCAGGTGTGACAGAAGGTGTGACAGAAGGTGTGACATCAGGTGTGACAGAAGGTGTGACATCAGGTGTGACAGAAGGTGTGACATCAGGTGTGACATCAGGTGTGACAGAAGGTGTGACATCAGGTGTGACAGAAGGTGTGACAGCAGGTGTGACAGCAGGTGTGACAGAAGGTGTGACATCAGGTGTGACAGAAGGTGTGACAGAAGGTGTGACAGAAGGTGTGACATCAGGTGTGACAGAAGGTGTGACATCAGTGTGACAGAAGGTGTGACATCAGGTGTGACAGAAGGTGTGACATCAGGTGTGACAGCAGGTGTGACATCAGGTGTGACAGAAGGTGTGACATCAGGTGTGACATCAGGTGTGACAGAAGGTGTGACAGAAGGTGTGACATCAGGTGTGACATCAGGTGTGACATCAGGTGTTACAGAAGGTGTGACAGAAGGTGTGACATCAGGTGTGACATCAGGTGTGACATCAGGTGTGACATCAGGTGTGACATCAGGTGTGACAGAAGGTGTGACAGAAGGTGTGACATCAGGTGTGACATCAGGTGTGACAGAAGGTGTGACAGAAGGTGTGACATCAGGTGTGACATCAGGTGTGACATCAGGTGTTACAGAAGGTGTGACAGAAGGTGTGACATCAGGTGTGACAGAAGGTGTGACATCAGGTGTGACATCAGGTGTGACATCAGGTGTGACAGAAGGTGTGACATCAGGTGTGACATCAGGTGTGACAGAAGGTGTGACATCAGGTGTGACAGAAGGTGTGACATCAGGTGTGACATCAGGTGTGACAGAAGGTGTGACATCAGGTGTGACAGAAGGTGTGACATCAGGTGTGACATCAGGTGTGACATCAGGTGTGACAGAAGGTGTGACATAAGGTGTGACAGAAGGTGTGACATAAGGTGTGACAGCAGGTGTGACATCAGGTGTGACAGAAGGTGTGACAGAAGGTGTGACATCAGGTGTGACAGAGGTGTGACAGAAGGTGTGACATCAGGTGTGACAGAAGGTGTGACATCAGGTGTGACAGAAGGTGTGACATCAGGTGTGACATAAGGTGTGACATAAGGTGTGACAGAAGGTGTGACAGAAGGTGTGACAGAAGGTGTGACAGAAGGTGTGACATCAGGTGTGACATCAGGTGTGACAGAAGGTGTGACATAAGGTGTGACATCAGGTGTGACATCAGGTGTGACAGAAGGTGTGACAGCAGGTGTGACATCAGGTGTGACAGAAGGTGTGACAGAAGGTGTGACATCAGGTGTGACATCAGGTAGTGACAGAAGGTGTGACAGAAGGTGTGACATCAGGTGTGACATCAGGTGTGACAGAAGGTGTGACATCAGGTGTGACAGAAGGTGTGACATCAGGTGTGACAGAAGGTGTGACATCAGGTGTGACATCAGGTGTGACATCAGGTGTGACAGAAGGTGTGACATCAGGTGTTACAGCAGGTGTGACAGAAGGTGTGACATCAGGTGTGACAGAAGGTGTGACATCAGGTGTGACATCAGGTGTGACAGAAGGTGTGACATCAGGTGTGACAGAAGGTGTGACATCAGGTGTGACAGAAGGTGTGACAGAAGGTGTGACATCAGGTGTGACAGAAGGTGTGACATCAGGTGTGACATCAGGTGTGACATCAGGTGTGACATCAGGTGTGACATCAGGTGTGACAGAAGGTGTGACATAAGGTGTGACAGAAGGTGTGACATCAGGTGTGACAGAAGGTGTGACATCAGGTGTGACAGAAGGTGTGACAGCAGGTGTGACATAAGGTGTGACATCAGGTGTGACATCAGGTGTGACATCAGGTGTGACATCAGGTGTGACATCAGGTGTGACAGAAGGTGTGACAGAAGGTGTGACAGAAGGTGTGACAGAAGGTGTGACATCAGGTGTGACAGAAGGTGTGACAGAAGGTGTGACAGAAGGTGTGACAGAAGGTGTGACATCAGGTGTGACATCAGGTGTGACAGAAGGTGTGACATCAGGTGTGACAGAAGGTGTGACATCAGGTGTGACAGAAGGTGTGACATCAGGTGTGACATAAGGTGTGACAGAAGGTGTGACATCAGGTGTGACAGAAGGTGTGACATCAGGTGTGACATCAGGTGTGACAGAAGGTGTGACATCAGGTGTGACAGAAGGTGTGACATCAGGTGTGACATCAGGTGTGACATCAGGTGTGACAGAAGGTGTGACATCAGGTGTGACAGAAGGTGTGACAGAAGGTGTGACAGAAGGTGTGACATCAGGTGTGACATCAGGTGTGACAGAAGGTGTGACAGAAGGTGTGACAGAAGTGTGACATCAGGTGTGACATCAGGTGTGACAGAAGGTGTGACATCAGGTGTGACAGCAGGTGTGACATCAGGTGTGACATCAGGTGTGACATAAGGTGTGACAGAAGGTGTGACAGAAGGTGTGACATCAGGTGTGACAGAAGGTGTGACATCAGGTGTGACAGAAGGTGTGACAGAAGGTGTGACATCAGGTGTGACATCAGGTGTGACAGAAGGTGTGACATCAGGTGTGACAGAAGGTGTGACAGAAGGTGTGACAGAAGGTGTGACATCAGGTGTGACAGAAGGTGTGACATCAGGTGTGACATCAGGTGTGACAGAAGGTGTGACAGAAGGTGTGACAGAAGGTGTGACAGAAGGTGTGACAGAAGGTGTGACAGAAGGTGTGACATCAGGTGTGACATAAGGTGTGACATCAGGTGTGACAGAAGGTGTGACAGAAGGTGTGACAGAAGGTGTGACATCAGGTGTGACAGAAGGTGTGACATCAGGTGTGACAGAAGGTGTGACATAAGGTGTGACATCAGGTGTGACAGAAGGTGGTGACAGAAGGTGTGACATCAGGTGTGACAGAAGGTGTGACATCAGGTGTGACAGAAGGTGTGACAGAAGGTGTGACATAAGGTGTGACATCAGGTGTGACATCAGGTGTGACAGAAGGGTGTGACATCAGGTGTGAGCATCAGGTGTGACATCAGGTGTGACATCAGGTGTGACAGAAGGTGTGACATCAGGTGTGACAGAAGGTGTGACATCAGGTGTGACAGAAGGTGTGACAGAAGGTGTGACATCAGGTGTGACAGAAGGTGAGACATCAGGTGTGACATCAGGTGTGACAGAAGGTGTGACATCAGGTGTGACATCAGGTTGTGACATCAGGTGTGACAGAAGGTGTGACATCAGGTGTGACATCAGGTGTGACAGTAGGTGTGACAGAAGGTGTGACAGGAAGGTGTGACAGAAGGTGTGACAGAAGGTGTGACAGAAGGTGTGACATACAGGTGGTGACAGAGGTGTGACAGAAGGGTGTGACATCAGGTGTGACATCAGGTGTGACAGTCAGGTGTGACATAAGGTGTGACATCAGGTGTGACATCAGGTGTGACAGAAGGTGTGACATCAGGTGTGACATCAGGTGTGACATCAGGTGTGACATCAGGTGAGACAGAAGGTGTGACATCAGGTGTGACATCAGGTGTGACATCAGGTGTGACAGAAGGTGTGACATCAGGTGAGACAGAAGGTGTGACATCAGGTGTGACAGAAGGTGTGACATAAGGTGTGACAGAAGGTGTGACAGAAGGTGTGACAGAAGGTGTGACATCAGGTGTGACAGAGGTGTGACATCAGGTGTGACATCAGGTGTGACATCAGGTGTGACATCAGGTGTGACAGAAGGTGTGACATCAGGTGAGACAGAAGGTGTGACATCAGGTGTGACAGAAGGTGTGACATAAGGTGTGACAGAAGGTGTGACAGAAGGTGTGACAGAAGGTGTGACATCAGGTGTGACAGAGGTGTGACATCAGGTGTGACATCAGGTGTGACAGAAGGTGTGACAGAAGGTGTGACATCAGGTGTGACAGAGGTGTGACAGAAGGTGTGACATCAGGTGTGACAGAAGGTGTGACATCAGGTGTGACATCAGGTGTGACATCAGGTGTGACATCAGGTGTGACATCAGGTGTGACAGAAGGTGTGACAGAAGGTGTGACAGAAGGTGTGACAGAAGGTGTGACATCAGGTGTGACATCAGGTGTGACAGAAGGTGTGACATCAGGTGTGACATCAGGTGTGACATCAGGTGAGACAGAAGGTGTGACATCAGGTGTGACATCAGGTGTGACATCAGGTGTGACATCAGGTGTGACAGAAGGTGTGACATCAGGTGTGACATCAGGTGTGACAGAAGGTGTGACATCAGGTGTGACAGAGGTGTGACATCAGGTGTGACATCAGGTGTGACATCAGGTGTGACAGAAGGTGTGACAGAAGGTGTGACATCAGGTGTGACAGCAGGTGTGACATCAGGTGTGACATAAGGTGTGACATAGGTGTGACAGAAGGTGTGACATCAGGTGTGACATCAGGTGTGACAGAAGGTGTGACATCAGGTGTGACAGAAGGTGTGACATCAGGTGTGACATCAGGTGTGACAGAAGGTGTGACATCAGGTGTGACAGAAGGTGTGACAGAAGGTGTGACAGAAGGTTTGACAGAAGGTGTGACATCAGGTGTGACAGAGGTGTGACATCAGGTGTGACATCAGGTGTGACATCAGGTGTGACAGAAGGTGTGACATCAGGTGTGACATCAGGTGTGACAGAAGGTGTGACAGAAGGTGTGACATCAGGTGTGACAGAGGTGTGACATCAGGTGTGACATCAGGTGTGACATCAGGTGTGACAGAAGGTGTGACATCAGGTGTGACATCAGGTGTGACAGAAGGTGTGACATAAGGTGTGACAGAGGGTGTGACATCAGGTGTGACAGAAGGTGTGACAGAAGGTGTGACAGAAGGTGTGACATCAGGTGTGACATCAGGTGTGACATCAGGTGTGACAGAAGGTGTGACAGAAGGTGTGACATCAGGTGTGACATCAGGTGTGACATCAGGTGTTACAGAAGGTGTGACAGAAGGTGTGACATCAGGTGTGACATCAGGTGTGACATCAGGTGTTACAGAAGGTGTGACATCAGGTGTGACAGAAGGTGTGACAGAAGGTGTGACATCAGGTGTGACATCAGGTGTGACAGAAGGTGTGACAGAAGGTGTGACATCAGGTGTGACATCAGGTGTGACATCAGGTGTGACAGAAGGTGTGACATCAGGTGTGACAGAAGGTGTGACATCAGGTGTGACAGAAGGTGTGACATCAGGTGTGACAGAAGGTGTGACATCAGGTGTGACATCAGGTGTGACAGAAGGTGTGACAGAAGGTGTGACATCAGGTGTGACATCAGGTGTGACATCAGGTGTTACAGAAGGTGTGACAGAAGGTGTGACATCAGGTGTGACATCAGGTGTGACATCAGGTGTGACATCAGGTGTGACATCAGGTGTGACAGAAGGTGTGACATCAGGTGTGACATCAGGTGTGACAGAAGGTGTGACATCAGGTGTGACAGAAGGTGTGACATCAGGTGTGACATCAGGTGTGACAGAAGGTGTGACATCAGGTGTGACAGAAGGTGTGACATCAGGTGTGACATCAGGTGTGACATCAGGTGTGACAGAAGGTGTGACAGAAGGTGTTACAGAAGGTGTGACAGAAGGTGTGACATCAGGTGTGACATCAGGTGTGACAGAAGGTGTGACAGAAGGTGTGACAGAAGGTGTGACATCAGGTGTGACAGAGGTGTGACATCAGGTGTGACATCAGGTGTTTTTGAGCCCAGCCCAACCCGACCCGTTCCTTCAGCTCTTCAACAGGATGTAAATCAGCTGATGAAGCCTCCGGACAGTTCCTCTCTGTCCAAACAGCAGCTGAGAGGATTTACTGCTTTGATTTGTAGAACTACAGAGAGGACAAATGTACTAGGAAAACATCCTGACTACCATCCTTTGCATGATTTGGACTCATATACACATATTTACATGTATTATTCATGAGCGTGCGTGTTGAGGTGTTCCTGGCCGAGGTGCTAAATGATGGTTGTGGTGGTAAAAGCTCCGTCTGGCTCCAGACACAGAAGAACTATTAATCACATGGTGCTGGTCCATTACAGTGGAACAGTAATTCACACTCACTATACGTGTTACTGCTGGATGGTAAATACTGGAGGCCGTGAGGGAGAATGTTCCGACATACAGTATCTGGGACACAGTGTTCAGATCTGTAGATGGGACCAGGCTCATGACTAAAGTTGTTAATAGTTTTTAGTGAGTTAATTGTTTGGATTATTAGCTTTACAGTCCAGTACTCTATATAGAAACAATGGCTATGAGATAGGAGATAGGAGATAAATAGTCAACAGTATAGAAGTGGTGTACATCATCTGAAAGCTGGGAACCTGAAGATTAATCTGAGATACAGCTCAGCACTGTGTGTCAAGTTGTTCTAGTCATTAATCAGAAATAAACAATAATGAATTAATTCAAATAAATAGTGAAAGTGTATCAGGGTTTAGAACATGATGATAGAAGTATCTTATGTCCATCCCCATGCTCTATTATGTCCCATAAGTTGTTGCAGCAGTTTCTGGGTTGATACCATTTGTTCCACAGATTTTGTGCTAAATTTAACCATTTTTTACCACTGGAGAATTAATAGAAATGATGAATAATCCCTCCAAAATACCACATTAAGACACCAAGACCTTGAGGAACACCAGAGAAAAAGACATGCTGTGATTTGGGATCAAAAACGACATTTGGAGATTTCTGCATTTTTCGGCGATTGGATGGCGAGAACTTGTGTTGTGTAAACTGTTCAGAAACCCCCTTATTGTTAATCTAGCTAGGAAAGCCATCCATCCTCTGAATGCTCTAGGTCTCTAGTTTGATCCATCCATCCTGTGAATGCTCTAGGTCTCAAGTTTGATCCATCCATCCTCTGAATGCTCTAGGTCTCTAGTTTGATCCATCCATCCTCTGAATGCTCTAGGTCTCTAGTCTGATCCATCCACCCTCTGAATGCTCTAGGTCTCTAGTCTGATCCATCCATCCTCTGAATGCTCTAGGTCTCTAGTCTGATCCATCCATCCTCTGAATGCTCTAGGTCTCTAGTCTGATCCATCCATCCTCTGAATGCTCTAGGTCTCTAGTTTGATCCATCCATCCTCTGAATGCTCTAGGTCTCTAGTTTGATCCATCCATCCTCTGAATGCTCTAGGTCTCTAGTCTGATCCATCCATCCTCTGAATGCTCTAGGTCTCTAGTTTGATCCATCCATCCTCTGAATGCTCTAGGTCTCTAGTTTGATCCATCCATCCTCTGAATGCTCTAGGTCTCTAGTCTGATCCATCCATCCTCTGAATGCTCTAGGTCTCTAGTTTGATCCATCCATCCTCTGAATGCTCTAGGTCTCTAGTTTGGTCCATCCATCCTCTGAATGCTCTAGGTCTCTAGTTTGATCCATCCATCCTCTGAATGCTCTAGGTCTCTAGTTTGATCCATCCATCCTCTGAATGCTCTAGGTCTCTAGTCTGATCCATCCATCCTCTGAATGCTCTAGGTCTTTAGTTTGTGGCTGTAAAGTTTCATGAGGCTGTGATTATCCTAGAGGTCACCACAGGTCATTTTATACAGTGAGGTCAATGAAATGTCTCCTATGGGGACTAACATCATCACACATGAATACAGTTGGACTCATTGGATCCACCAGAGTCTCAGCTTTACAGTGATACACAATTTATGGAATTCAACACTGTTTAGGGACCCCAGTATGCAGAAATATTCAGAAGGTGACAGAAGGTGTGACATCAGGTGTGACATCAGGTGTTACAGAAGGTGTGACAGAAGGTGTGACAGAAGGTGTGACATCAGGTGTGACAGAAGGTGTGACAGAAGGTGTGACATCAGGTGTGACAGAGGTGTGACATCAGGTGTGACATCAGGTGTGACAGAAGGTGTGACAGAAGGTGTGACATCAGGTGTGACAGAGGTGTGACAGAAGGTGTGACATCAGGTGTGACAGAAGGTGTGACATCAGGTGTGACATCAGGTGTGACATCAGATGTGACATCAGGTGTGACATCAGGTGTTACAGAAGGTGTGACAGAAGGTGTGACAGAAGGTGTGACAGAAGGTGTGACAGAAGGTGTGACATCAGGTGTGACAGAAGGTGTGACATCAGGTGTGACAGAAGGTGTGACAGAAGGTGTGACAGAAGGTGTGACATCAGGTGTGACAGAGGTGTGACAGAAGGTGTGACATCAGGTGTGACAGAAGGTGTGACATCAGGTGTGACATCAGGTATGACATCAGGTGTGACATCAGGTGTGACATCAGGTGTTACAGAAGGTGTGACAGAAGGTGTGACAGAAGGTGTGACAGAAGGTGTGACATCAGGTGTGACATCAGGTGTGACAGAAGGTGTGACATCAGGTGTGACATCAGGTGTGACATCAGGTGTGACAGAAGGTGTGACATCAGGTGTGACATCAGGTGTGACAGAAGGTGTGACATCAGGTGTGACAGAAGGTGTGACATCAGGTGTGACATCAGGTGTGACAGAAGGTGTGACATCAGGTGTGACAGAAGGTGTGACATCAGGTGTGACATCAGGTGTGACATCAGGTGTGACAGAAGGTGTGACAGAAGGTGTGACATCAGGTGTGACATCAGGTGTGACATCAGGTGTGACAGAAGGTGTGACATCAGGTGTGACATCAGGTGTGACAGAAGGTGTGACATCAGGTGTGACAGAAGGTGTGACATCAGGTGTGACATCAGGTGTGACAGAAGGTGTGACATCAGGTGTGACAGAAGGTGTGACAGAAGGTGTGACAGAAGGTTTGACAGAAGGTGTGACATCAGGTGTGACAGAGGTGTGACATCAGGTTGTGACATCAGGTGTGACATCAGGTGTGACAGAAGGTGTGACATCAGGTGTGACATCAGGTGTGACAGAAGGTGTGACAGAAGGTGTGACATCAGGTGTGACATCAGGTGTGACATAAGGTGTGACAGAAGGTGTGACATCAGGTGTGACAGAAGGTGTGACATCAGGTGTGACATCAGGTGTGACATCAGGTGTGACATAAGGTGTGACAGAAGGTGTGACATCAGGTGTGACAGAAGGTGTGACATCAGGTGTGACAGAAGGTGTGACATCAGGTGTGACAGAAGGTGTGACAGCAGGTGTGACATCAGGTGTGACATCAGGTGTGACATCAGGTGTGACATCAGGTGTGACATCAGGTGTGACATCAGGTGTGACAGAAGGTGTGACATCAGGTGTGACATCAGGTGTGACATCAGGTGTGACAGAAGGTGTGACATCAGGTGTGACAGCAGGTGTGACATCAGGTGTGACATCAGGTGTGACAGAAGGTGTGACATCAGGTGTGACAGAAGGTGTGACATCAGGTGTGACATCAGGTGTGACATCAGGTGTGACAGAAGGTGTGACATCAGGTGTGACATCAGGTGTGACATCAGGTGTGACAGAAGGTGTGACATCAGGTGTGACAGAAGGTGTGACATCAGGTGTGACATCAGGTGTGACATCAGGTGTGACAGAAGGTGTGACATCAGGTGTGACATAAGGTGTGACATCAGGTGTGACAGAAGGTGTGACATAAGGTGTGACAGAAGGTGTGACATCAGGTGTGACATCAGGTGTGACAGCAGGTGTGACAGAAGGTGTGACATCAGGTGTGACATCAGGTGTGACATCAGGTGTGACAGAAGGTGTGACAGAAGGTGTGACATCAGGTGTGACAGAAGGTGTGACATCAGGTGTGACATCAGGTGTGACATCAGGTGTGACAGAAGGTGTGACAGAAGGTGTGACATCAGGTGTGACAGAAGGTGTGACATCAGGTGTGACAGAAGGTGTGACATCAGGTGTGACAGAAGGTGTGACATCAGGTGTGACATCAGGTGTGACAGAAGGTGTGACATCAGGTGTGACAGAAGGTGTGACATCAGGTGTGACAGAAGGTGTGACATCAGGTGTGACAGAAGGTGTGACATCAGGTGTGACATCAGGTGTGACATCAGGTGTGACATCAGGTATGACATCAGGTGTGACATCAGGTGTTACAGAAGGTGTGACATCAGGTGTGACAGAAGGTGTGACAGAAGGTGTGACATCAGGTGTGACAGAGGTGTGACATCAGGTGTGACATCAGGTGTGACAGAAGGTGTGACAGAAGGTGTGACATCAGGTGTGACAGAGGTGTGACATAAGGTGTGACATCAGGTGTGACATCAGGTGTGACAGAAGGTGTGACATCAGGTGTGACATCAGGTGTGACAGAAGGTGTGACATCAGGTGTGACAGAAGGTGTGACATCAGGTGTGACATCAGGTGTGACATCAGGTGTGACATCAGGTGTGACATAAGGTGTGACAGAAGGTGTGACAGAAGGTGTGACAGAAGGTGTGACAGAAGGTGTGACAGCAGGTGTGACATCAGGTGTGACAGAAGGTGTGACATCAGGTGTGACAGAAGGTGTGACATCAGGTGTGACATCAGGTGTGACAGAAGGTGTGACATCAGGTGTGACAGAAGGTGTGACATCAGGTGTGACAGAAGGTGTGACATAAGGTGTGACATCAGGTGTGACAGAAGGTGTGACATCAGGTGTGACAGAAGGTGTGACAGCAGGTGTGACATCAGGTGTGACATCAGGTGTGACATCAGGTGTGACATCAGGTGTGACATCAGGTGTGACATAAGGTGTGACATCAGGTGTGACATCAGTGTGTGACATAAGGTGTGACAGAAGGTGTGACATCAGGTGTGACAGAAGGTGTGACATCAGGTGTGACAGCAGGTGTGACATCAGGTGTGACATAAGGTGTGACATCAGGTGTGACATCAGGTGTGACAGAAGGTGTGACATCAGGTGTGACAGAGGTGTGACAGAAGGTGTGACATCAGGTGTGACATCAGGTGTGACAGAAGGTGTGACATCAGGTGTGACATCAGGTGTGACAGAAGGTGTGACAGAAGGTGTGACAGAAGGTGTGACATCAGGTGTGACAGAAGGTGTGACATCAGGTGTGACATCAGGTGTGACAGAAGGTGTGACATCAGGTGTGACAGAAGGTGTGACATCAGGTGTGACAGAAGGTGTGACATCAGGTGTGACAGAAGGTGTGACATCAGGTGTGACAGAAGGTGTGACATCAGGTGTGACATAAGGTGTGACAGAAGGTGTGACAGAAGGTGTGACAGAAGGTGTGACATCAGGTGTGACAGAAGGTGTGACAGAAGGTGTGACATCAGGTGTGACATCAGGTGTGACAGAAGGTGTGACAGCAGGTGTGACATCAGGTGTGACAGAAGGTGTGACAGAAGGTGTGACAGAAGGTGTGACAGAAGGTGTGACAGAAGGTGTGACATCAGGTGTGACAGAAGGTGTGACATCAGGTGTGACAGAAGGTGTGACAGAAGGTGTGACAGAAGGTGTGACATCAGGTGTGACAGAAGGTGTGACAGAAGGTGTGACATCAGGTGTGACAGAAGGTGTGACATCAGGTGTGACATCAGGTGTGACATCAGGTGTGACATCAGGTGTGACATCAGGTGTTACAGAAGGTGTGACAGAAGGTGTGACAGAAGGTGTGACAGAAGGTGTGACATCAGGTGTGACATCAGGTGTGACAGAAGGTGTGACATCAGGTGTGACATCAGGTGTGACATCAGGTGTGACAGAAGGTGTGACATCAGGTGTGACATCAGGTGTGACAGAAGGTGTGACATCAGGTGTGACAGAAGGTGTGACATCAGGTGTGACATCAGGTGTGACAGAAGGTGTGACATCAGGTGTGACAGAAGGTGTGACATCAGGTGTGACATCAGGTGTGACATCAGGTGTGACAGAAGGTGTGACAGAAGGTGTGACATCAGGTGTGACATCAGGTGTGACATCAGGTGTGACAGAAGGTGTGACATCAGGTGTGACATCAGGTGTGACAGAAGGTGTGACATCAGGTGTGACAGAAGGTGTGACATCAGGTGTGACATCAGGTGTGACAGAAGGTGTGACATCAGGTGTGACAGAAGGTGTGACAGAAGGTGTGACAGAAGGTGTGACAGAAGGTGTGACATCAGGTGTGACATCAGGTGTGACATCAGGTGTGACAGAAGGTGTGACATCAGGTGTGACATAAGGTGTGACAGAAGGTGTGACATCAGGTGTGACAGAAGGTGTGACAGAAGGTGTGACATCAGGTGTGACAGAAGGTGTGACATCAGGTGTGACATCAGGTGTGACATCAGGTGTGACAGAAGGTGTGACATCAGGTGTGACATCAGGTGTGACAGAAGGTGTGACAGAAGGTGTGACAGAAGGTGTGACATCAGGTGTGACATCAGGTGTGACAGAAGGTGTGACAGAAGGTGTGACATCAGGTGTGACATCAGGTGTGACATCAGGTGTGACAGAAGGTGTGACAGAAGGTGTGACATCAGGTGTGACAGAAGGTGTGACATCAGGTGTGACAGAAGGTGTGACATCAGGTGTGACAGAAGGTGTGACATCAGGTGTGACATCAGGTGTGACAGAAGGTGTGACAGAAGGTGTGACATCAGGTGTGACAGAAGGTGTGACATCAGGTGTGACAGAAGGTGTGACAGCAGGTGTGACAGAAGGTGTGACAGCAGGTGTGACAGCAGGTGTGACATCAGGTGTGACATCAGGTGTGACAGAAGGTGTGACATCAGGTGTGACATCAGGTGTGACAGAAGGTGTGACAGAAGGTGTGACATCAGGTGTGACATCAGGTGTGACATCAGGTGTGACATCAGGTGTGACAGCAGGTGTGACAGAAGGTGTGACAGAAGGTGTGACATCAGGTGTGACATCAGGTGTGACATCAGGTGTGGACATCAGGTGTGACAGAAGGTGTGACATCAGGTGTGACATCAGGTGTGACAGAGGTGTGACAGCAGGTGTGACAGAAGGTGTGACATCAGGTGTGACATCAGGTGTGACAGAAGGTGTGACAGAAGGTGTGACAGAAGGTGTGACAGAAGGTGTGACAGAAGGTGTGACATCAGGTGTGACAGAAGGTGTGACATCAGGTGTGACATAAGGTGTGACAGAAGGTGTGACAGAAGGTGTGACAGAAGGTGTGACATCAGGTGTGACAGAAGGTGTGACATCAGGTGTGACATCAGGTGTGACATCAGGTGTGACAGAAGGTGTGACATCAGGTGTGACAGAAGGTGTGACATCAGGTGTGACAGAAGGTGTGACAGAAGGTGTGACATCAGGTGTGACAGAAGGTGTGACAGAAGGTGTGACATCAGGTGTGACATCAGGTGTGACATAAGGTGTGACATCAGGTGTGACATAAGGTGTGACATCAGGTGTGACAGAAGGTGTGACATCAGGTGTGACAGAAGGTGTGACATCAGGTGTGACATCAGGTGTGACATCAGGTGTGACAGAAGGTGTGACATCAGGTGTGACATCAGGTGTGACAGAAGGTGTGACATCAGGTGTGACATCAGGTGTGACATCAGGTGTGACAGCAGGTGTGACATCAGGTGTGACATCAGGTGTGACAGAAGGTGTGACATAAGGTGTGACATCAGGTGTGACATCAGGTGTGACATAGGTGTGACAGAAGGTGTGACATCAGGTGTGACAGAGGTGTGACATCAGGTGTGACATCAGGTGTGACATCAGGTGTGACAGAAGGTGTGACATCAGGTGTGACATCAGGTGTGACATAAGGTGTGACAAAGGTGTGAAAGGTGTGAACATCAGGTGTGACATAAGGTGTGACAGAAGGTGTGACATAAGGTGTGACATCAGGTGTGACATCAGGTGTGACACTCAGTTGTGACAAGAAGCTGGTGACATCAGGTGAGACAGAAGGTGTGACATCAGGTGGACAGAAGGTGTGTGACATAAGGTGTGACATCAGGTGTGACATCAGGTGTGACATCAGGTGTGACATCAGGTGTGACATCAGGTGTGACATCAGAGTGTGACATCAGTGTGACATCAGGTGTGACAGAAGGTGTGACATCAGGTGTGACAGCAGGTGTGACAGAAGGTGTGACATCAGGTGTGACAGAAGGTGTGACATCAGGTGTGACATCAGGTGTGACATCAGGTGTGACAGAAGGTGTGACAGAAGGTGTTACAGAAGGTGTGACAGAAGGTGTGACATCAGGTGTGACATCAGGTGTGACAGAAGGTGTGACAGAAGGTGTGACAGAAGGTGTGACAGAAGGTGTGACAGAAGGTGTGACAGAAGGTGTGACATCAGGTGTGACAGAAGGTGTGACAGAAGGTGTGACAGAAGGTGTGACAGAAGGTGTGACATCAGGTGTGACATCAGGTGTGACATCAGGTGTGACAGAAGGTGTGACAGAAGGTGTGACAGAAGGTGTGACAGAAGGTGTGACATCAGGTGTGACAGAAGGTGTGACAGAAGGTGTGACATCAGGTGTGACAGAAGGTGTGACATCAGGTGTGACAGAAGGTGTGACAGAAGGTGTGACATCAGGTGTGACATCAGGTGTGACATCAGGTGTGACAGAAGGTGTGACATAAGGTGTGACATCAGGTGTGACAGAAGGTGTGACATCAGGTGTGACATAAGGTGTGACATCAGGTGTGACAGAAGGTGTGACAGAAGGTGTGACAGAAGGTGTGACATCAGGTGTGACATCAGGTGTGACAGAAGGTGTGACATCAGGTGTGACATCAGGTGTGACATCAGGTGTGACAGAAGGTGTGACATCAGGTGTGACAGAAGGTGTGACATCAGGTGTGACAGAAGGTGTGACATAAGGTGTGACAGAAGGTGTGACAGAAGGTGTGACATCAGGTGTGACATCAGGTGTGACAGAAGGTGTGACATCAGGTGTGACATCAGGTGTGACAGCAGGTGTGACAGAAGGTGTGACATCAGGTGTGACATCAGGTGTGACATCAGGTGTGACATCAGGTGTGACAGAAGGTGTGACATCAGGTGTGACAGAAGGTGTGACATCAGGTGTGACAGAAGGTGTGACATCAGGTGTGACAGAAGGTGTGACAGAAGGTGTGACAGAAGGTGTGACATCAGGTGTGACATCAGGTGTGACAGAAGGTGTGACAGCAGGTGTGACAGAGGTGTGACAGCAGGTGTGACATAAGTGTGACATCAGGTGTGACAGAAGGTGTGACATCAGGTGTGACATCAGGTGTGACATCAGGTGTGACATCAGGTGTGACAGAAGGTGTGACATCAGGTGTGACAGAAGGTGTTGACATCAGGTGTGACATCAGGTGTGACATCAGGTGTGACATCAGGTGTGACAGAAGGTGTGACATCAGGTGTGACATCAGGTGTGACATCAGGTGTGACAGAAGGTGTGACAGCAGGTGTGACAGAAGGTGTGACAGAAGGTGTGACATCAGGTGTGACAGAAGGTGTGACAGAAGGTGTGACATCAGGTGTGACAGAGGTGTGACATCAGGTGTGACAGAAGGTGTGACATCAGGTGTGACAGAAGGTGTGACATAAGGTGTGACAGAAGGTGTTACAGAAGGTGTGACATCAGGTGTGACAGAAGGTGTGACATCAGGTGTGACAGAAGGTGTGACAGAAGGTGTGACAGAAGGTGTGACATCAGGTGTGACAGAAGGTGTGACATCAGGTGTGACAAGGTGTGACAGAAGGTGTGACAGAAGGTGTGACAGAAGGTGTGACATCAGGTGTGACAGAAGGTGTGACAGAAGGTGTGACATCAGGTGTGACAGAGGTGTGACATCAGGTGTGACATCAGGTGTGACATCAGGTGTGACATCAGGTGTGACATCAGGTGTGACAGAGTGTGACAGAAGGTGTGACATCAGGTGTGACATAAGGTGTGACAAAGGTGTGACATCAGGTGTGACATCAGGTGTGACATCAGGTGTGACATCAGGTGTACAGAAGGTGTGACAGAAGGTGTGACAGAAGGTGACAGAAGGTGTGACAGAAGGTGTGACATCAGGTGTAAAGGGTGACAGAAGGTGTGACATCAGGTGTGACAGAAGGTGTGACAGAAGGTGTGACAGAAGGTGTGACATCAGGTGTGACAGAGGTGTGACAGAAGGTGTGACATCAGGTGTGACAGAAGGTGTGACATCAGGTGTGACAGTAGGTGTGACATCAGGTGTGACATCAGGTGTGACATCAGGTGTGACAGAAGGTGTGACATCAGGTGTGACAGAAGGTGTGACATCAGGTGTGACATCAGGTGTGACATAAGGTGTGACATCAGGTGTGACATCAGGTGTGACATCAGGTGTGACAGAAGGTGTGACATCAGGTGTGACATCAGGTGTGACAGAAGGTGTGACATCAGGTGTGACAGAAGGTGTGACATCAGGTGTGACATCAGGTGTGACAGAAGGTGTGACATCAGGTGTGACAGAAGGTGTGACATCAGGTGTGACATCAGGTGTGACAGAAGGTGTGACATCAGGTGTGACAGAAGGTGTGACAGAGGTGTGACATCAGGTGTGACAGAAGGTGTGACATCAGGTGTGACAGAAGGTGTGACATCAGGTGTGACATCAGGTGTGACAGAAGGTGTGACATCAGGTGTGACAAGGTGTGACATCAGGTGTGACATAAGGTGTGACAGAAGGTGTGACATAAGGTGTGACATGAGGTGTGACATCAGGTGTGACATCAGGTGTGACAGAAGGTGTGACAGAAGGTGTGACATCAGGTGTGACATCAGGTGTGACATCAGGTGTACAGAAGGTGTGACAGAAGGTGTGACATCAGGTGTGACATCAGGTGTGACATCAGGTGTACAGAAGGTGTGACATCAGGTGTGACAGAAGGTGTGACAGAAGGTGTGACATCAGGTGTGACATCAGGTGTGACAGAAGGTGTGACAGAAGGTGTGACATCAGGTGTGACATCAGGTGTGACATCAGGTGTGACAGAAGGTGTGACATCAGGTGTGACAGAAGGTGTGACATCAGGTGTGACAGAAGGTGTGACATCAGGTGTGACAGAAGGTGTGACATCAGGTGTGACATCAGGTGTGACAGAAGGTGTGACAGAAGGTGTGACATCAGGTGTGACATCAGGTGTGACATCAGGTGTTACAGAAGGTGTGACAGAAGGTGTGACATCAGGTGTGACATCAGGTGTGACATCAGGTGTGACATCAGGTGTGACAGCAGGTGTGACATAAGGTGTGACAGAAGGTGTGACATCAGGTGTGACATCAGGTGTGACAGAAGGTGTGACAGAAGGTGTGACAGCAGGTGTGACATCAGGTGTGACATCAGGTGTGACAGAAGGTGTGACAGAAGGTGTGACATCAGGTGTGACATCAGGTGTGACAGAAGGTGTGACATCAGGTGTGACAGAAGGTGTGACATCAGGTGTGACATCAGGTGTGACATCAGGTGTGACAGAAGGTGTGACAGAAGGTGTGACAGAAGGTGTGACAGAAGGTGTGACATCAGGTGTGACATCAGGTGTGACAGAAGGTGTGACAGAAGGTGTGACATCAGGTGTGACAGAAGGTGTGACATCAGGTGTGACAGAAGGTGTGACATCAGGTGTGACATCAGGTGTGACATCAGGTGTGACAGAAGGTGTGACATCAGGTGTGACATCAGGTGTTACAGAAGGTGTGACATCAGGTGTGACATCAGGTGTGACATCAGGTGTGACAGAAGGTGTGACATCAGGTGTGACATAAGGTGTGACAGAAGGTGTGACATCAGGTGTGACAGAAGGTGTGACAGAAGGTGTGACAGAAGGTGTGACATCAGGTGTGACATCAGGTGTGACATCAGGTGTGACAGAAGGTGTGACAGAAGGTGTGACATCAGGTGTGACATCAGGTGTGACAGAAGGTGTGACAGAAGGTGTGACATCAGGTGTGACAGAAGGTGTGACATCAGGTGTGACAGAAGGTGTGACATCAGGTGTGACATCAGGTGTGACAGAAGGTGTGACATCAGGTGTGACAGAAGGTGTGACATCAGGTGTGACAGAAGGTGTGACAGAAGGTGTGACAGAAGGTGTGACAGAAGGTGTGACATCAGGTGTGACATCAGGTGTTACAGAAGGTGTGACATCAGGTGTGACAGAAAGTGTGACATCAGGTGTGACAGAAGGTGTGACAGAAGGTGTGACAGAAGGTGTGACAGAAGGTGTGACATCAGGTGTGACAGAAGGTGTGACATCAGGTGTGACATCAGGTGTGACATCAGGTGTGACAGAAGGTGTGACAGAAGGTGTGACAGAAGGTGTGACAGAAGGTGTGACATCAGGTGTGACAGAAGGTGTGACAGAAGGTGTGACAGAAGGTGTGACAGAAGGTGTGACATCAGGTGTGACATCAGGTGTGACATCAGGTGTGACAGAAGGTGTGACAGAAGGTGTGACAGAAAGTGTGACAGAAGGTGTGACATCAGGTGTGACAGAAGGTGTGACAGAAGGTGTGACATCAGGTGTGACAGAAGGTGTGACATCAGGTGTGACAGAAGGTGTGACAGAAGGTGTGACAGAAGGTGTGACAGAAGGTGTGACATCAGGTGTGACAGAAGGTGTGACATCAGGTGTGACATCAGGTGTGACATCAGGTGTGACATCAGGTGTGACAGAAGGTGTGACATCAGGTGTGACAGAAGGTGTGACATCAGGTGTGACATCAGGTGTGACAGAAGGTGTGACATCAGGTGTGACAGAAGGTGTGACATCAGGTGTGACATCAGGTGTGACATCAGGTGTGACAGAAGGTGTGACAGAAGGTGTTACAGAAGGTGTGACAGAAGGTGTGACATCAGGTGTGACATCAGGTGTGACAGAAGGTGTGACAGAAGGTGTGACAGAAGGTGTGACATCAGGTGTGACAGAGGTGTGACATCAGGTGTGACATCAGGTGTGACATCAGGTGTGACAGAAGGTGTGACATCAGGTGTGACATCAGGTGTGACAGAAGGTGTGACATAAGGTGTGACAGAAGGTGTGACATCAGGTGTGACAGAAGGTGTGACAGAAGGTGTGACAGAAGGTGTGACATCAGGTGTGACATCAGGTGTGACAGAAGGTGTGACATCAGGTGTGACATCAGGTGTGACATCAGGTGAGACAGAAGGTGTGACATCAGGTGTGACATCAGGTGTGACATCAGGTGTGACATCAGGTGTGACAGAAGGTGTGACAGAAGGTGTGACATCAGGTGTGACATCAGGTGTGACAGAAGGTGTGACATCAGGTGTGACAGAAGGTGTGACATCAGGTGTGACAGAAGGTGTGACAGAAGGTGTGACAGAAGGTGTGACATCAGGTGTGACATCAGGTGTGACAGAAGGTGTGACATCAGGTGTGACATCAGGTGTGACATCAGGTGAGACAGAAGGTGTGACATCAGGTGTGACATCAGGTGTGACATCAGGTGTGACATCAGGTGTGACAGAAGGTGTGACAGAAGGTGTGACATCAGGTGTGACATCAGGTGTGACATCAGGTGTGACATCAGGTGAGACAGAAGGTGTGACATCAGGTGTGACATCAGGTGTGACATCAGGTGTGACAGAAGGTGTGACATCAGGTGAGACAGAAGGTGTGACATCAGGTGTGACAGAAGGTGTGACATAAGGTGTGACAGAAGGTGTGACAGAAGGTGTGACATCAGGTGTGACATCAGGTGAGACAGAAGGTGTGACAGAGGTGTGAGAGAAGGTGAGACAGAAGGTGTGAGAGAAGGTGAGACAGAAGGTTTGAGAGAAGGTGAGACAGAAGGTGTGACAGAAGGTGAGACAGAAGGTGTGACAGAAGGTGTGAGAGAAGGTGTGACAGAAGGTGAGACAGAAGGTGTGACAGAAGGTGAGACAGAAGGTGTGACAGAAGGTGTGACAGAAGGTGTGACAGAAGGTGAGACATCAGGTGTGACATCAGGTGTGACATCAGGTGAGACAGAAGGTGTGACATCAGGTGTGACATCAGGTGTGACATCAGGTGTGACAGAAGGTGTGACATCAGGTGAGACAGAAGGTGTGACATCAGGTGTGACAGAAGGTGTGACATAAGGTGTGACAGAAGGTGTGACAGAAGGTGTGACATCAGGTGTGACATCAGGTGAGACAGAAGGTGTGACAGAGGTGTGAGAGAAGGTGAGACAGAAGGTGTGAGAGAAGGTGAGACAGAAGGTTTGAGAGAAGGTGAGACAGAAGGTGTGACAGAAGGTGAGACAGAAGGTGTGACAGAAGGTGTGAGAGAAGGTGTGACAGAAGGTGAGACAGAAGGTGTGACAGAAGGTGAGACAGAAGGTGTGACAGAAGGTGTGACAGAAGGTGTGACAGAAGGTGAGACATCAGGTGGTGACAGAAGGTGTGACAGAAGGTGTGACAGAAGGTGTGAGCGGCTCCTCTGGATGCAGGATGCTGCGTGTACTGATGAACAGGTCAGGATAACTTAACAGCTTTTATTTTGAAAATAAAAGTGGAAGACAGCTGGAAACAGAAGGATGGAAAGGAAACCGGATCTGACATTATTATAATTATTGATAACCTTCTGAAATTAATAATCATATTTAACTAGATGTGTTTATACGGATGTGTAATTACTCAGAGTGTTATCATCTCTTTATAATATTAAAGCCAACTTCTTTTATTATCAGCATTTGTGACCCAGAAGGCTAATAGATAAATAAATAATAAATAAATGAAGGCTAATGTTTTGTGTTTATGGAGGACGGAACCTGACAAAATAAATAAATAAATGACTCGATAAATGAATAAATATGCCATTAAAAGTCTGAAAAATAATATTAAAAATCATTAATTAATTGATATATTGTAACATAAATTGATATTTCTGTTATAATTTGCTTTTTTATTTATTTACCTTCATATTAATTCCCTTATTTATTTAATCTCCTGTTTAATTTTCCCTTTTATTTATTTATGTATATATATATATATATAAGTCTACAGTAGGTCTACAGGTGCATTCAATAATGTTCCTGAAGCTCACTGTTGATGTTTTAAAGTTCATAATGAGATGAGTCCTGTGAGCTCACAGAGAACCTGATCTGTCTGCTGATGAGCAGAGCTGCATCCTTCAGTTAGAAACTTCCAGACTGAATCTGATGTCCAAGGACACTCAGAGGAGGATTGTTATGAAAGCAGATATTGCAGTCCAAACAATATTCCCACAACAATGAATTCCAAAGCTGCGTATGACTGTAATAATGCAGCATATTGCCTCGGGGGGGGACTGACGGGTCACGTCACATTCCCGTCAGCGTGAGCCTTGATGATGCCGTTACCCGGAGACACTGGATTGCTGCTTGTTTTTGAGCCCAGCCCAACCCGACCCGTTCCTTCAGCTCTTCAACAGGATGTAAATCAGCTGATGAAGCCTCCGGACAGTTCCTCTCTGTCCAAACAGCAGCTGAGAGGATTTACTGCTTTGATTTGTAGAACTACAGAGAGGACAAATGTACTAGGAAAACATCCTGACTACCATCCTTTGCATGATTTGGACTCATATACACATATTTACATGTATTATTCATGAGCGTGCGTGTTGAGGTGTTCCTGGCCGAGGTGCTAAATGATGGTTGTGGTGGTAAAAGCTCCGTCTGGCTCCAGAGACACAGAAGAACTATTAATCACATGGTGCTGGTCCATTACAGTGGAACAGTAATTCACACTCACTATACGTGTTACTGCTGGATGGTAAATACTGGAGGCCGTGAGGGAGAATGTTCCGACATACAGTATCTGGGACACAGTGTTCAGATCTGTAGATGGGACCAGGCTCATGACTAAAGTTGTTAATAGTTTTTAGTGAGTTAATTGTTTGGATTATTAGCTTTACAGTCCAGTACTCTATATAGAAACAATGGCTATGAGATAGGAGATAGGAGATAAATAGTCAACAGTATAGAAGTGGTGTACATCATCTGAAAGCTGGGAACCTGAAGATTAATCTGAGATACAGCTCAGCACTGTGTGTCAAGTTGTTCTAGTCATTAATCAGAAATAAACAATAATGAATTAATTCAAATAAATAGTGAAAGTGTATCAGGGTTTAGAACATGATGATAGAAGTATCTTATGTCCATCCCCATGCTCTATTATGTCCCATAAGTTGTTGCAGCAGTTTCTGGGTTGATACCATTTGTTCCACAGATTTTGTGCTAAATTTAACCATTTTTTACCACTGGAGAATTAATAGAAATGATCAATAATCCCTCCAAAATACCACATTAAGACACCAAGACCTTGAGGAACACCAGAGAAAAAGACATGCTGTGATTTGGGATCAAAAACGACGTTTGGAGATTTCTGCATTTTTCGGCGATTGGATGGCGAGAACTTGTGTTGTGTAAACTGTTCAGAAACCCCCTTATTGTTAATCTAGCTAGGAAAGCCATCCATCCTCTGAATGCTCTAGGTCTCTAGTTTGATCCATCCATCCTCTGAATGCTCTAGATCTCTAGTTTGATCCATCCATCCTGTGAATGCTCTAGGTCTCTAGTTTGATCCATCCATCCTCTGAATGCTCTAGATCTCTAGTTTGATCCATCCATCCTCTGAATGCTCTAGGTCTCTAGTTTGATCCATCCATCCTCTGAATGCTCTAGGTCTCTAGTCTGATCCATCCATCCTCTGAATGCTCTAGGTCTCTAGTCTGATCCATCCATCCTCTGAATGCTCTAGGTCTCTAGTCTGATCCATCCATCCTCTGAATGCTCTAGGTCTCTAGTTTGATCCATCCATCCTCTGAATGCTCTAGGTCTCTAGTCTGATCCATCCATCCTCTGAATGCTCTAGGTCTCTAGTTTGATCCATCCATCCTCTGAATGCTCTAGGTCTCTAGTTTGGTCCATCCATCCTCTGAATGCTCTAGGTCTCTAGTTTGATCCATCCATCCTCTGAATGCTCTAGGTCTCTAGTTTGATCCATCCATCCTCTGAATGCTCTAGGTCTCTAGTCTGATCCATCCATCCTCTGAATGCTCTAGGTCTTTAGTTTGTGGCTGTAAAGTTTCATGAGGCTGTGATTATCCTAGAGGTCACCACAGGTCATTTTATACAGTGAGGTCAATGAAATGTCTCCTATGGGGACTAACATCATCACACATGAATACAGTTGGACTCATTGGATCCACCAGAGTCTCAGCTTTACAGTGATACACAATTTATGGAATTCAACACTGTTTAGGGACCCCAGTATGCAGAAATATTCAGATACGCCATTTTAGAATAGGAGACAATAACACATTTGTGCAGAATGTGATTATCATAAAGTGGGCATGTCTGTAAAGGGGAGACTCGTGGGTACCCAGAGAACCCATTTACATCCACATATCTGGAGGTCAGAGGTCAAGGGACCTCTTTAAAAATAGCCATGCCAATTTTTCCTCGCCAACATTTAGCATAACTTCATAGCATTATTTCGTGTTAGTCCCGACAAGCTAGCCAGAAACTGACCGGTACAACCTCTGCAAGACAGAATGGCGACGGGGCTCGCTGGTGAGCCGTCGGATGTCAAGAGGTTAAAAGACTGAAAGAATAAAATAAGAGTCTGATTATACATGTTTTCTTATCATACTGATGATATCACACTAACTAGCTCTACTCTGATGTTTCTTATCTCCATGCCTTTATGATGCTACTGTTTTTATTTCCTATATGGCAAAGTTATGAGCCGCCCTGCTCTGCCTCTGATTGGTTAGTACTCGCTGCCTTTGTTGGTTGGATAGGTTGGGTTTAGGCATAAGGAGTGAGATTGGTTAGGTTTAGGCATGGGGAGTGAGATTGGATTGGTTTAGGCATAAGGAGTGAGATTGGATTGGTTTAGGCATAAGGAGTGAGATTGGTTAGGTTTTAGGGTTAGAATATCAGGGTAAGCCAATCAGAGGCAGAGCATGTCGGGTCATGCCTTCGCCATCCAAGGAAAAGTTAGACTCTGTCAAAACTCCCTAAAACTTTAAACGAACCGATGTTAAGACATATTCATCAACTACATGGCTTATTTCTCGCATTCAATGTTTTTTGAAACACATTTCGGTGAACTATTTTCATGAAATAAGAGAAGAAAGTTTCCAAACGAGCCGCCGTGCTGGTTCCAGTTTTAAAGCTGGGAGCAGCAGCCAATGAGGTAAAGTGTTGGTCCAATCAGGTGCCTTGTGTTTTGTGGCAACTCATCAAGCGTCCAATGCTGGGAAGCGAGGTGATCACTCGCGCAGGTGAGCGGAACTGCTGACGCGCTCAAAACGTAAACAAAGGACTGATCCCGCCTTTTCATTTTGAAAGAGCAACGACCAATGAGGGAACTCCAACACTCGACCGACCAATCGTGTAACTTCATCAGTCAGTCACAGTGACAGATGTTTGTAGGCTGGCCCTCTGCGCTCCAGCAACAAATATCAAGAGGATGCTAACTTATTTGCCTGGGACATGTTAGCTTTAGCCTCAATCTTGTAGCATGATAAGTAGGATTATAGTCTTCAAGTACGCATATCGGATCCCTTTTATGGAGTTCTTGTTTTGAAACGAGTCCACTTGAGGCTAGAAATGAGAAGCTGCTTTTGTCTCTTTTTTTTGCATGGTAAATCTGCCACCGTTATCACTGTGAACTACATAGTTTACGTTCTGCCAGAGTGGAAAGCTTGATAGCCATAGCAGCAGTAGCAACAGTAGCAACGGTAGCAACAGTAGTAACAGTAGCAACAGTAGCAACTGTAGCAACAGTAGTAACAGTAGCAACAGTAGCAACTGTAGCAACTGTAGCAACAGTAGTAACAGTAGCAACTGTAGCAACAGTAGTAACAGTAGCAATGGTAGCAACAGAAGCAACAGTAGCAACAGAAGCAACTGTAGCAACAGTAGCAACAGTAGAAACGGTAGCAACGGTAGCAACAGTAGTAAAAGTAGCAACAGTAGCAACTGTAGCAACTGTAGCAACAGTAGTAACAGTAGCAACTGTAGCAACAGTAGTAACAGTAGCAATGGTAGCAACACTAGCAACTGTAGCAACAGTAGCAACTGTAGCAACTGTAGCAACGGTAGCAACGGTAGCAGGAGTATCAACAGTAGCAACAGTAGCAACAGTAGTAACAGTAGCAACAGTAGCAACTGAAGCAACAGTAGTAACAGTAGCAACAGTAGCAACAGTAGCAACTGTAGCAACAGTAGTAACAGTAGCAACTGTAGCAACAGTAGTAACAGTAGCAATGGTAGCAACAGAAGCAACAGTAGCAACAGTAGTAACAGTAGCAACTGTAGCAACAGTAGTAACAGTCACAATGGTAGCAACAGAAGCAACAGTAGCAACAGTAGCAACCGTAGCAACGGTAGCAACAGTAGTAAAAGTAGCAACAGTAGCAACAGTAGCAACTGTAGCAACAGTAGTAACAGTAGCAACTGTAGCAACAGTAGTAACAGTAGCAATGGTAGCAACAGAAGCAACAGTAGCAACAGTAGTAACAGTAGCAACTGTAGCAACAGTAGTAACAGTAGCAATGGTAGCAACAGAAGCAACAGTAGCAACAGTAGCAACCGTAGCAACGGTAGCAACAGTAGTAAAAGTAGCAACAGTAGCAACAGTAGCAACTGTAGCAACAGTAGTAACAGTAGCAATGGTAGCAACAGAAGCAACAGTAGCAACAGTAGTAACAGTAGCAACTGTAGCAACAGTAGTAACAGTCACAATGGTAGCAACAGAAGCAACAGTAGCAACAGTAGCAACCGTAGCAACGGTAGCAACAGTAGTAAAAGTAGCAATAGTAGCAACAGTATCAACAGTAGCAACAGTAGCAACAGTAGCAACAGTATCTAAGGGGGTGATACAACAGATCCTACTATAGTGAAGGCATGAGCCTTCCTGCTCTGCCTCTGATTGGCTTACCCTGATATTCTTACCCTTACCCTAACCAATCTCACTCCTTATGCCTAAACCCAACCTATCCAACCAACGTAGGCAGTGCGTACTAGCCAATCAGAGGCAGAGTAGGGCTGCTAATGCTTTTCCTACAGCAGGATTCATAATTTAGCGAAGGCAGCAGCACTGAAACAGTTCTTTGTATCTGAAATAAAGAGACTCTCTGTTTTTCTGATGTTCAGAAGGGAGAAATATACACTGCTTTGCTTTGTGGTTCTTTCTTTTAGTTCCTGTTGGGTGTTTGTCCAATCATCTCCTGCTCCGCCAGTCAACGCTGATACACATCATGTGTGACCGTGAAGACTTGTGACGGGAGAACGTCGGACCCTGTGTGAGCCTCTCTGACCCTACACCCTACAGTACATCTGTGCTCAATCCAACTGTATAATCTACACATCTGGAGCTTTAAGGGCACAAAACAGTGGAGCTAACACTTTAAGAGTTTCTGACAATTCCAGTTAATATAACCGTATCACAGTTTATTTAATAAATGGTAAATAGTAATGGAAATGCTACACATGTCCACTTTATCTAAATATGTTCCGTCTGGGAGCAGTCTAATTGCTGATGGCCAGTATTCACGGTGCAGAACTGAATTAGATGGACCTAAAGAGAAACTCTGTCCAACTGCATGTTGTCATTCTCATTTTTCTTCTAGCTTCTCAGTCTGCTTCCATTAAAACACAGCCCAAGAGCATCATGGGAGGCGTGGCGGTGGACGTGGGTGCAGAGAGGGTGAAGGCTCCAGATGGCGGTTGGGGCTGGGCGGTGCTGGTCGGCTGCTTTGTCATCACAGGTTTCTCCTACGCTTTCCCTAAAGCGATCAGTGTGTTCTTCAAAGAGCTGATCAGGGAGTTCGGGGTGGGATACAGCGACACCGCCTGGATCTCCTCCATACTGCTGGCCATGCTCTACGGCACAGGTAGGCTGCTGCTGGCTGGTACAGAACATACAGCACAATGCACACATGTAACGCAGTCCTGCAGCTAGAACAGCTCAGTCAGTAGAGAGCAGCTCTCCACCAGCTGAGTCTGCAGCGACCACTGCTGGAATGTTTGAATACAAACTACAACTGCCCCCCCGTCTAGACCGCAAACGGTTCAGATGTGTTTTTCCCGTCTCACGCACCAGAAAAACTCTCATTTTAATCTCTGCAGCGGCTCACCTGTTCACTGTGTAACTGTTTAACACTTCCTCTGTGTCCCGCTGTGTGTATAGTTCTGGTAGGGTCGTGTCTAGAAGGTAGCCCGCAAATTGCGAAATCTGGCAAAAACTTGCAAAAACTCTTGCGAGACTCCCGAATGCCTGATGACCTATCCTAACCTCAACTATTCAAGGTCAATGCCTAACCTCAACTATTCAAGGTCAATACCTAACCTTAACTATTCAAGGTCAATACCTAACCTCAACTATTCAAGGTCAATGCCTAACCCCAACTATTCAAGGTCAATGCATAACCTCAACTATTCAAGGTCAATGTCTAACCTTAACTATTCAAGGTCAATACCTAACCTCAACTATTCAAGGTCAATGCCTAACCTCAACTATTCAAGGTCAATGCCTAACCCCAACTATTCAAGGTCAATGCCTAACCTCAACTATTCAAGGTCAATGCCTAACCTCAACTATTCAAGGTCAATGCCTAACCTCAACTATTCAAGGTCAATGCCTAACCTCAACTATTCAAGTTCAATGCCTAACCTCAACTATTCAAGGTCAATGACTAACCTCAACTATTCAAGGTCAATACCTAACGTTAACTATTCAAGGTCAATAGCGAACCTTAACTATTCAAGGTCAATACCTAACCTTAACTATTCAAGTCAATACCTAACCTTAACTATTAAAGGTCAATGTCTAACCTTAACTATTCATGCTACATACATACTGTACATATACAGACATGACAGTGGTATAGTGGATAGATTTTCATCTAACTCTCAGCAAGTAAATAGTCGGTAGCTCTGAAAAAGTGGAAACAGCCATAACTTGGAAGTTAAATGTAAGTTTTGTCCTTGCATGGACTGTCCTCTGGCTTGTACATTTAGTTCCCTCTTATTCTCACCGTATTCTCAAGGAAATTTCAACATACTCATAGGAACAGTCTGAATTCTTTTGGTTGTGTTTCTGGTCTTACCCAGAGTCAGATGAAAAGATCAATATTAACTTCCCCCCAGCAGTCTTATTTACCTGCTGTATCTCTCACTGATAGAAGTTATCTTTTTATCCAGGTCCTCTGTGCAGTGTGCTGGTGAACCGCTTCGGCTGTCGTCCGGTGATGATGGTGGGCGGCCTCTTCGCCTCTCTGGGAATGATCCTGGCCTCTTTCTCCACCAGCATCATCCACATCTACCTCTCTACCGGGGTCATTACAGGTCTGACTGTCTGCTGAACCTCTGTAACGTCTGACTTCTAACCCACCTACACCTACCGTAGGCTCACATCAGTCCTTACAAGCTGACATTAGCATACACAGTGTTTTAGTACGTGAGAAATCTATTCTCTTAAAGCCTCTCTGAAGAATTTGAGGGTGTAGTTACCCTTTAAAAATAAAATATCAATGCATATCACACTGGTGTATATAAACCAATTAGAGGCAGACCGACCTCTTGAACTTACAAATCAACACATTCTCACTCCCAACTCATCCGCCCCTCGGGATCGGAGACCGACACACGTGGTACCCCACTAACGTTAATTTTGGACGGACCAGAGACGGCGTGTCAATCATGGATGTATAAAGAGAACTGGATCCAGCGTTGGAGGCGGGGCTCTGTTCATTCCTATGAAAGTGTCTCAGTGGAGCATGAAGCCTAAATGGCTCAACTTCCAACTACTGGAAAAGTATCCGGATCTTGGGCACATGGAACATGCGCAGTAGCGTCCGCTCGGTCACATGACTCGGTCACGGGGTCCCAACGTCACGCCGTCGTCACGGCTTGGCGCTCCAGCCTCGGTCTGGGTCTCATTCACATGAACGGAGGAAGGGAAATAACTATTGGGATAAGGGCTATTAGAGTGTTCGTACTGGGGAGTTGTTTCACCTCAAAATAAATTATCCTCTGAGTTACAGACGTCTCTTTCCCAACGTAAGTCTATGGGGAAAAGTCTTTTTGGGCCCAATGGCATCACGTGACGGACACAGAAGTTGCAGTACCGCCGCTTGACCACTACGAAGGTTGGGATCGACAACCGGCGCTCTTCCTGGGGGCTTGGTGTCAATATACACTCGTTACATGCATAGTGTCCTTCAAAATAAACCACCGTTTTTATAGGAAGTTAGGTTTAGGCAACACAACCACTTAGGTAGGGTTAGGAAATGGTCGTGGTTGACGTTAACTTCAATAACTAGCGACTCACGGGACCGACGATACCAACGAGCCACGTTACCAACAACTGACATGACAAAATAAGTAAACGTTACTTAGTTACACACCGAACAGCGGTCTCCTGGTTGAAAGTCTTGTGTTTGTTTGACCCATCCACCCCCCCCCCCCCCCCCCACCCCCCACCCGCCCTGAACTGACACTGATGCTATTAATACTACGTCATTTGGTCCGACTATCGAATAACGCCGTTTACGTTGGAGTTAGTTGAAAACCCTTTTCAAAATGGGTTAAAGGGTGCCTCCGTGCATCTCCGATGCCAAGGGGCGCTGCCCATCGGCGCTGCCCATCGGCGCTGCCCAATCGGCGGTATTTGATGAGCTGGGAGTGAGACCGGGTTGCACAATTCCCTGTTTGCACCAAAATAATAGTGATAGATGGTTAAATGTTTGAATAAAGGAAGTCAAAGAATATAAGAAGCTGTCTTTCCTTTGCTGCAGGTTTGGGGTTAGCCCTGAACTTCCAACCATCTCTCATTATGCTCAACCGCTACTTCAGTGAGAAGCGTCCTCTGGCCAATGGGCTATCAGCAGCAGGAAGCCCCGTGGCCCTGTGCTGCCTGTCGCCACTGGGCCAGGTCCTCCAGTACCAGTACGGGTGGAGGGGGGGCTTCCTCATCTTGGGTGGCATTCTGCTCAACTGTTGTGTGTGCGGGGCCCTAATGAAGCCTCTGGTTGCCCCCAAGGCGCTCAAGTCTAAGGAACAGGAACAGGACAACGAAGAAGGACCAGAGAAAAAGAAGAAGCCCAAAGCCAAACTGCTGGACTTCTCTGTGTTCAGAGACTGTGGCTTTCTCATCTACACGGTGGCGGCATCCATCATGGTGCTGGGGCTGTTTGTGCCTCCAGTGTTTGTCGTGAGCTATGCTAAGGAGCTGGGGAATGAGGACACCAAATCGGCTCTGCTGCTCTCTATCCTGGGCTTCATTGACATTTTTGCACGGCCCACATGTGGTGTGATTGCCGGACTGAAATGGGTGCGGCCTCGGTGCGTCTACCTCTTCAGCTTTGCATTGCTCTTCAATGGAATCACTGACCTGGTCGGATCAATGGTAGGTGAATGATTTCTCCTTATGAACTGGAACGTGTCCGCATACAGCGGTTCCTATGATATCTTACAAAAAGTTGCTCGTTACATGCATACAGTCTTTTCAAAATAAACTTCCGTCTTCACAGGAAACAACTTGGCTAAGGTTAGGCAACAAGACGACTTTGTTAGGTTTAGGAAAAGATCAGAGTTTGGGTTAAAATAACTGTGGCGTTGCTTAAGTACGGAAGTTACGAGGCAAATAAGTCAACGTTGACTTCTGGTCTCACACGGGGCACCAACACCGGTCTCCTGGGCGAAAGTCTGGTGTTTTTTGACCCACCCATCCATCCCGACCTCCTACCTACACGACGTTTGTCGCATTTATACGTCCTGCTTCACGATTACGTGGATTACATACAAATTTACTTTGTGGGATATATACAAATTACTTTTCGTAGGAATAGCTATGAAGGGTGTTTGAGAACAGCCTGACTGGAAAGAAACCCAAACATGTTTTGCTCTTCCTTCACAATGCATTTCATATTTGTTCCCAGGCCAACGACTATACATCACTGGTGGTCTTCTGCATCTTCTTCGGCATCTCCTACGGCATGGTGGGTGCTCTGCAGTTTGAGGTTCTCATGGCAATAGTTGGTACCGAGAGGTTCCCCAGTGCCATTGGCCTGGTCCTGCTCATGGAGGCCATTGCTGTGCTGGTTGGACCACCTGGTGCAGGTCAGTCAGCTCAAAGACTAAAGTACCTAATTTATTTTAAAGGTTTTTGCTGACAGTAGTACATGCTATTGAGCCTTTTTTGTGGAGGCTCCAGGTAATACTGGAGAAATGTTGTTACATCTAGGGGAATTAATTAACACTAACCTGTATGGCTATATCAGCTACTAACAGGCCACAATATATACTCAGTGCCATCCATTGCCAACACCAAAGAAAGGGTTTGGGCCTACCTGAAACCAGGTGAGCTCCCGAGGTCTCACCCCCCTCGACTGGGTGATGGGAGCCCGTCGCCAACTCTGCACTTATACTATTCACAGCTCGCCGTTGGTTTCAGTTAATTTAGGTTAACATACAAATGCAGACAGAAGCTAAACCAAAATACTTCAGAGATGAGAGGTTATCAATTATTGTCAGTCAAGGTCTCAACAAAATGAGATTCTCAGCCATGCAAATGTCTCAGATCGACACCGTAGTACATTCAGTTACACACAGATGAAGAGGCGTGTTCCAGGACACCACGTTTTTTAATTTTCAGCCAAAGGCAGTTACTTTCCTGTAGCTAGGTTAAACCATAGACTGTATATAAAAGTGGACGTAGTCACCGTGACGTCACCCATGGGTTTATGGACTACCGTTTTTACGCCTCGAGTTTGGCATTTTGGCTGTCGCCATCTTGGTTTTTTGGAAACAGAAGTGACCATATTTGGAGAGGGTTGGGCTGGAGAGGAGCGAGGCCCAGCAGAGCCAGGTACTGTTAGCAGCTAGCTAGCTAGCTAGTTTAGTTAGCAAGGTGCATCTGTAATTCATGTGGGATATTAGTTTGGATGTTAATTTTGGCTAGAGAAAAACAGAAAGAAAATGCCTACTGGAAAAAATGAACAGCCGACTCCTTAGAGTGTCTTTTAGTGCAACTGAATGCTGAACAATGCCGTGGTAGCGATGACGTGGGACACCGTGGTAGCGATGCCATGGTAACGATGACGTGGGACACCGTGGTAGCGATGCCATGGTAACAATGATGTGGGACACCGTGGTAGCGATGCCATGGTAGCGATGACGTGGGACACCGTGGTAGCGATGCCGTGGGACACCGTGGTAGCGATGCCATGGTAGCGATGACGTGGGACACCGTGGTAGCGATGCCATGGTAACGATGACGTGGGACACCGTGGTAGCGATGCCATGGTAGCGATGACGTGGGACACCGTGGTAGCGATGCCGTGGTAGCGATGCTGTGGGACACCGTGGTAGCGATGCCGTGGGACACCGTGGTAGCGATGCCGTGGTAGCGATGCCATGGTAGCGATGCTGTGGGACACCGTGGTAGCGATGCCGTGGTAGCGATGACGTGGGTCACCGTGGTAGCGATGCCGTGGTAGCGATGCCGTGGTAGCGATGCCGTGGTAGCAATGCCATGGTAGCGATGCTGTGGGACACCGTGGTAGCGATGCCGTGGTAGCGATGCCGTGGGACAGGGCGATGCGGCGCGGAGGGGTCTCTCATCGCCCTGAAGGGGTTTATTCCACAACAATGACCCGCTAGCTGTACATTATCCAGCTTATTACACGGCTACTTACTGAAGAAATCAATAATTTGACACAAAAACGGTCCTCCAGAGTCCGACATCAGAGCTGCGCCCATAGCAACGGTCTGTTCTACATAGCAACGGTCTGATATACGTAGTAACGGTCTGTTATACGTAGCAACGGTCTGATATACGTAGTAACGGTCTGTTATACATAGCAACGGTCTGATATACATAGCAACGGTCTGTTATACGTAGCAACGGTCTGTTATACGTAGAACCGGTCTGTTATACGTAGCAACGGTCTGTTATACGTAGCAACGGTCTGTTATACGTAGCAACGTTCTGTTATACATAGCAACGGTCTGTTATATGTAACAACGGTCTGTTATACATAATAGCGGTCAGTTATACATAGCAATGGTCCGTTATACATAGCAACGGTCTGTTATACGTAGCAGCAGTCTGTTATACGAAGCAACGGTCTGTTATACATAGCAATGGTCCGTTATATGTAGCAACGGTCTGTTATACGTAGCAACGGTCTGTTATACGTAGCAACGTTCTGTTATACATAGCAACGGTCTGTTATATGTAACAACGGTCTGTTATACATAATAGCGGTCAGTTATACATAGCAATGGTCCGTTATACATAGCAACGGTCTGTTATACGTAGCAGCAGTCTGTTATACGAAGCAACGGTCTGTTATACGTAGCAATGGTCCGTTATACGTAGCAACGGTCTGTTATACGTAGCAACGGTCTGTTAAACGTAGCAACGGTCTGTTATACATAGCAGTGGTCTGTTATACATAGCAATGGTCTGTTATACATAGCAGTGGTCTGTTATACATAGCAATGGTCTGTTATACATAGCAATGGTCTGTTATACATAGCAGCGGTCTGTTATACATAGCAACGGTCAGTTATACATAGCAACGGTCTGCTATACGTAGCAACGGTCTGTTAAACGTAGCAACGGTCTGTTATACATAGCAGTGGTCTGTTATACATAGCAACGGTCTGTTATACATAGCAACAGTCTGTTAAACGTAGCAACGGTCTGTTATACATAGCAGTGGTCTGTTATACATAGCAACAGTCTGCTATACATAGCAACGGTCTGCTATACATAGCAACGGTCTGTTATAAAGAACTGTGATCGACTAATCATTAATTATTCAACAAAGCGTTGTATTTTTGGGCATTTTAACACCTCTTTTGGGATTGACTCGCTTTTGGAGCCAGCCTCAAGTGGCCAATCGAGGAACTGCAGGGGTGCTGCATGATGTTTGGACAGAAGGAGTTTCTAAATGTGTATGTAAAGTAAACCTGTATTATATCTGTGTGGTGCTCCTACCTTATCCTCTCATCTGTTTCCCTGTTTCTCTGTCAGGCCGGCTTCTTGATGCCACAAAGAACTACATGTGGGTCTTCCTGCTGGCAGGAAGCGAGGTGGTCCTCTCAGCTGTGGTCCTGGCTTCCTGTAACTTCCTGTGTATGAGAAACAAGTCCTCAGCATCAGCAGACAAGCTTGAAAACATCACAGTGACAGACGATGCCAAGACAGAGGTCTGCAGCAAATCTGAGATGAATGACGAAGAGGAGAAGGGAGCAAGAGAGGAGCAAGAGAAGGAGACAGAGAAGGAGGTGATAAAGGAGCTAAAGGAAGAGGAGGAGGAGGAGACAGACAGAGTAGAGGAGGTCAGGCCAGACAGTGTAACAGTAGACTCACAGGAAGTGGAAAGGTTCTTGAAAGAGCAACAACAAAGTGGCGACATGGCCATCAGTCCTGAAACAAGCCTTTGAGCAGGGAGGGACGAGGCTGGATGAGGTTAGACTTTTATAAAATAACCCAACCACAGGATGAGGTCAACACTGAAGTGTTCTAATGAGCAGCTATCGGATAGCTGTGCTTTGTGTTTAATCCAGGTGTTCATGTCAGTCTCACAGCGAGCTGACTGGTGTCACTGCCATATGAAATAATAAGAGTTATATCAGCAATATTCCAACACTAAATGTTTTAAATGTGGTGGTTAATAGTATACAATAGAGGAACTCAGTTACAGCACTGCCTTGTGTATAGCCTAGAGTTTATATCAAGAGTCCAAAGTTTTATTTTGATGTAGCCACCAGCAAATAAGAGTTAAGGGATGATTTTGACAATATTCTATATTCATATATAGTGTCAAAAAATCCCATGAAAAGACCATAACTACAGATGGAAATGAGCTTTGAGCTGTATCTTGTGAAATGTGCACTGTCCCTGTTAAATACACAATAAAATGTTAAAAAAATAAACCAACAATCGATTTATCCACCTAAAGGCCCGGTCACATCAACAAGTGGCACATCAGTTAAAGGGAAAGTGTGTCGGATTTAGTGGCGTCTAGCGGTGTGGTTGCAGATTGCAACCAACTGAGTGCCCCCCCCCCCGCTCACTCCTCCCTTTCTAAGACTGAGGTAACGTGAGCCGTCGAGTGCTAAACCCTGGTAACACCGTTGGCCTCTCTCAGAGGTCATCCATACCATAATAACACTACTTTAGGAGCAACAGCTCCCAGCTGGTTGAACCACGGTTTAACACTCCTTACACGCAGCTTCACAAGTCGGAGAACTACGGTGGCCTTCAGGTAACGTAAAAACGCTAAAGTCTCTCTCTGGAGTCAGAGTTTGATTTGTCTGTTCTGGGCTCTTTCTAAGCTAACGGAAACACAACAATTCTTAGTTTCAAGTGATTATACACTAACATAGTTATGAATATTATATTCCATTTCTACTAATAGATCCCCTGAAATGCTACACACTGGCCCTTTGAGCTCATTCATGCATCCTAGTGAAAAAGTTAACCATTCAGGAACATGCTAGCACTAGTCAGTCACACTAGCTCTCTGAGCTAGTTAGCACGCTTGCTAACTGTCAATTAGCAGATCTGGCCTCTGTTGTACCGGTCTCTACTCTAGCAGATTAAATAAGAGTGGATGGTGCAATAAGCTACAGCTTCCTCCGGCTCTAAACGCTGTCCATTTGCTATATTTCAAAAAGACTACAGTACTGTGCCGCCTGTTTTAGGAAATATTAAAGAATATATTTGTGAGACGTCTGTAGTAGGACTAAGAGCCACGGACAATGTGGGGGAATGAGAAAGTATTGAGCGACGGACTAACACATAGTTAAGTCTTTTCTTTGGATTTGTTGACAATAAAAAAGATCGATTCACGCCAGCCTAATCCTTTGACAACAAAAGGCAGCTTCTTTTTTTTTCTTCGAACATGTTATTTTATTTTTATTTATTAGTTTATTTGACAGGGACAATACATAGGCATTGTTACACTTAATTAAAGTGCAACCGATGCAACGTATATAGGACTTCTAGCCATAGCTAATTTGCAGACCTTGTCCCTGGATAGGCTTTTAAGAAAAAGAAGATAAAATAAAAAAGAAAATACAGAATAGCACATCATACATAAAATCACATAATACAACATACAATACAGTCGATTTAAATATGTTAGTTCCCAATAAGTAATCAGTGATCGCAGGTTTGGTTTAGTTTCAGCCAGTCATAAAGAGTCAGAACAGCTTGTTTGTGTCAGTAGGAACTAACTCCTTTCTATTAATGCTTCAGATGCTCAGTGTTTGCTGTGAAAGACTCCCCTCACTACCTGCTGTCTTCCCATACGGTCTGTGTGATGTTTGAGTGAGAAGTGGATCCTGTCGTATCAGCGCTAAATGGTTGCTAGATGGTTGCTAAAAGGTTGCTAATGGTTTCTAATGGCTGCTACATGCATGGAGTGTCAATGTTGAAATAGTTTGAAGATTGTTGCTGGTCTCCTGGTAGCTTTGTGATTCCTCCTCGCGTTATAAGCAGGGCCCAAATATTCTCCACATCTTCGTTATGGTCTTCATCGCCATCACCGTCTTTTAGATGAAGTGTGATATTTAACATACTCGTGCTGCTCCACTGTCACTCAACAGTCTATACCTTTGAAAAACTGTATGTGTGACTGTGGTTAACTGCTGATATCAAGCTTAGCAAGGTGACCATTTGCACTTGTCCTCAAAAAGCTCCAAGTTCACATTGTGGTCTGATGGTTCGTGTCCACTGGAGTGTCTTTTATCGTGAGGGAACGCCTCTCTTCCCAGCATTGGACGCTTGGTGTGCTGCCACTAGACACAACACACTGAGCACCTGATTGGACGAACACTTTCCCTCGTGTGCTGCTGCTCCCAGCTTTCAAACCGGAACCAACATGGCTGCTCGTTTGGAAACTTTCTTCTCTTATATCATGAAAATAGTTTACCGAAATGTGTTTCTGAAAACATTTGAGGCAATAAATAATCCATGCAGTAGCTAAATTTGTCTTTATTTTGGATCAACAACAGTTAGTTTAAAAGTTTCAGGGGCGTTTCCAGAGGCACCCCGGACGCCCCTGATTTGCATAAAGTATCCTAGACACGTACACATACCTTTAGAGCTGTATAAGAGAAATAAGAGAGAAAAGCTGTAGAGATTCAGGCTGACAGACCGCTTACTGATAGTGGGGCTAAAATAGACTTTGAATAAACATCACTTAACTGAATACTAGATTACTTTTTCCTCAAACTCATGTTGCCCACATGTTTGTATGATCTGCACTGTTTGGAAAATATAGGTTATTTACAACTTGTTTTTCAGTTTGATGGAAGATGCATCCACCCATCCATCTATCCATCATCCATCATCCATCCATCCATCCATCCATCCATCCATCCATCCATCCATCCATCCATCCATCCATCCATCCATCCATCCATCCATCCATCCATCCATCCATCCATCCATCCACCCACCCATCCATTATCTGTAACCTGCATGTCTTTGGACTGTGGGAGGAAGCCTGAGAACCCGGAGTAAACCCACGCTGACACGGGGAACAACATGTAAACTCCACACAGAAGAACCCCAAGATGCAGTATTAACAGTTTTTCTCTCCACTGCCCTCACAGAGCATGTTAACATGAAAAGAGAAAACATCACTGTCCCTTAAAGGAGCAGTGTGTAGGATCTGGTGGAATCTAGCGGTGAGGTTGCAGATTACAACCAACTGAAACTTCTCCCGTGTGCCAAGCGTGTAGAAGAACTACGTCGGCTGACGTGAAAACATGAAAGTCTCTCTAGAGCAGGGGTGTCCAAACTTTTTTCACTGAGGGCCACTTATAGAGAAATATACGAAAGGCTGGGCCACTCACTAGAGGTGAGGTATATCGCCTCACCTCTAGTGTGTTAAAGTTAACAAAATCAATCAAATGTAGGTAAATTATGCTTGATATTTGAATATGCTTAAAGAAAAAAAAATATATCCTACATCACAACTTTCCATTAATGGTTTTCATTTATTTTGTTATAAAAAGGGTTGGCAGCTCATTCTCAAAACAGCAGCCTGAGATTGCTTCTTGGTCAGGATGGTGATCCCCCTTCACAGCCCTGTATACAGGGGGGGGGGGGGGGGGGGGAATAAGGGAACAAGGGGATGGATATATTTAAGCTAGTTATACAAATAAGTTATTGGGGTTGTTAACAAATCAACTAACGTTTGTTAGAAAATGTTATCAACTTTAATTGACTGAATTTATTAAGTAATTGGGCTTGTGAACACATGAATACTGTGTAATATATTTTTACCTCATCTATAATGGGAACAGCGCTGCACTTAGTGGCAGCAGTGATGCTGCGCTTTGGACTGAAGGATGGCTGGCAGGTCAGGAGGAAGTTTGGTGGTTGAGATGCGAAGGACATCACAGAGATGGCTGTCGGTCATTTTGGTTCTCAGTCTGCTTTTATTCAGAGTTAACAGAGAAAATGTTTGCTCACATATGTATGTTGAGCCGAACAGACTCATCATTCTTTTTGCGTGGCGTCGCATCAGAGGAAACTTGGCCTTTTCCAAACTCCGGTAGAAGTCGGGTAAGAAGAGAAGCTGATGCTGATGAACAGCTTGATTTCTTTCTCAATGACAGAAAAATCTTGGAATCGCTGACTGAATTCTGTCATAAGAGATGTGATGACAGACACATATTTCCCCTTTTTAGCAGAAAGGTTGGCCTCTGGAAAAGCAACTTTGATTTCGGACAGCTTGGGGAAGTGCGCAACATTGAAGTTGCGTAGTTGTGTCTCAAAGAGACGCTTCGCACGGAATGCTTTCATGTGTGCGTAAAGTTGTGGTACAAGCTGGTCTTTGCCTTGCAGGCTCTTGTTCAGTGTGTTGAGATGATCAGTAAGGTCAACTAGAAATGACGAAGAGGTCGGTCTTTCTCTTTCAAAAACTGGTCAATTTCTGATCTCAGGGAATAAAACCGCTGCAGCACGGAGGCGCGACTGAGCCCGCGCACATCAGAATGATAAGTAGATGAGTAGTTCCCCGTATTCAGCATCAACATCAGATAGGAAAGCTTGAAATTCTCTGTGGTGGAGCCCTGGTGCTCGACATTAAGTTAAAACTAAGAAGTACAATACACTCAAGTTAAAGTTTCATGTGTGGGCCATATTTCATTATATTTTTAGAATTTGCTGCGGGCCAATTAAAAATGGACCACGGGCCGCAGTTGGCCCGCGGGCCGTAGTTTGGACACCCCTGCTCTAGAGTCAGTGTTTGGTTTGTCCGTTCTGAGCTACTGTAGAAACATGGCGGAGATATAAACGGCTCATTTTAAGGTAACGAAAACACAATGATTCTTATTTCCAGGTGATTATACACTAAAGAAAACATACTTATTAATATTATATTCCATTTCTGCTGATAGATCCTCCTAAATGCTGCACACTGTTCCTTTAATTCATTAGACATGTTTCCATATATAAGTACAGGCAGTCATATTAATCACTTATTGGTGGTGCACTTGCAGGGAAACAGCCCATAATATAACACAACAGCTGGGTGAGTGGTGCATCTATCAGTATCCATGGTGACGGATGGTTTCTAGTGTAGGATGGCGAGTGGGACTTGATGTAAAGTGTCGTTCATCTTATGAAAGGACCCCAATGTCTTCATTTAATCATTCAACAGGGAAGCTGCTCAGCAGGATAATCTACCAAAACAATGGTGTGTTTCTTTAACAGCTACAAAAAGATGTGTTTTATTTTATAATGCTTATATGACTGGTCATTTAATATTGTATTTATTTTCAGATGTTATAGATTAATTTATTCTAATGTAAGTCAATGCATTTAGCTGGATATCATGCTGTCTTCTGGCTTTATTTTATATATAAAAACGTGACTCACTGTGATTTGAATGTATGTGTCTGTGTGTGATAACGCTGCAGTGGTTGAGAGATGTGTGACAGTGAAACAGAGAATCTCACATCTGATCCTGGTATATCAGCTCAGTCTCACAGCAGTTCGTTAAATAGTTACTACATTTAATCTATTTGATTCGTCTACATAGACAAAAATTTACCTTTTGTTTTTACGCTCAGCACAACTTTTTACAACATGGTTTTAGTGCGTTTTCCTTCAAATGTCCAGAAACACAAGATGCATGTGTTAAAAATAAAACTACTTAGTTAGGTTTAGGAAAAGATTGACTTGGTTAGGATTAGGCAACAAAACTACTTAGTTAGGTTTAGGCAACAAAACTACTTAGATAGGTTTAGGAAAAGTTAACTTGGTTAGGGTTAGGCAAAAAACCGACTTAGTTAGTTTTAGGAAAAGATTGACGTGGTTAGGTTTAGGCAACAAAACTACTTAGTTAGTTTTAGGAAAAGATTGACTTGGTTAGGTTTAGGCAACAAAACTACTTAGTTAGTTTTAGGAAAAGATTGACTTGGTTAGGTTTAGGCAACAAAACTACTTAGTTAGGTTTAGGAAAAGATGGTGATTTGGGTCAGGAAGTTCTGTAACTTAAGTACAGAAGTTACGTGACAAATAAATCAACTTTGACTTCTGGTTTCATACGGGACATGAACACCGGCCTCCTGTTGAAAGTCCGGTGTTTTTAGACCCACCCATCCTCCCCGACCTCCTCACTACACGGCGTTCGTCGCTCTTTATACTTCCTGGTTCATGTGGATTACATACAAATTGATTTTGTGCTGACCATCACGCAAAAAATTTTAAATTTGTGTCTCTGTACACAAATCAATACATTAAATTCTGTGACTATTTCACAGACTGCTGTGTGACTGGGCTGGGTATATACTGTATTTATATGCAAGTCATGCAGCTCCTTTAACAATGAAGAAAATGTGGTTACACCCCTGTAAAGTCACTTTCACATTCTAACCACTAATTCCACTGATATCTGTCCAAACAGACTGGATTGTTCTTTCATTTTGGTTTTCTGTTACAAAATTCTGTTTCCATTGTGTGAAAAAACAAATATATTCTGAAAGAAAAACATCTAGCTTTATCGAATCGTGTGATTGTCCTGAGTGTAAGAATGTCATCATAAATCAATAATAGCAGGTCCTTCATGGTTATGAGCTGGTTGTGTTCATTTGGCTCTAATAAATATGTAATGGCGTCAGTCTTCCTGTTAAAATTTCCAATCCAAGCACAGTTCATTCAGTGACGACAGAAAGTAACTGTTTATTCATCAGTTTATTTGTGTCATTACTTACTTTAAAAAGCAATTCAAGGACTATGTGAGCTGTAGCTGTCAATCTGAAGACCATCTTAAGATCTGTAGGAACACAACACATAAAATTAAGATTTTACATACAAAACATGAATAGATTGTTACAGATTAGACTGGCCAATAGGCCGAGGCTATATTAAATGATCTGGTAGGTTATTGTCTGCATAACAAGTGTTACCTTTGATACTTGAAGCACATTTTGCTGATAATGCATGGCTTTTACTTGTAATAAAGTATTTTACATGCTTCTTTTGCTACGTTGAATAAAGGTACAATTGATAGCATTGATAACATTCAGCCACTAGATGCTGCATTCTCCCTGAAGAGGAAAACGAACATCAGATATCTTCCACAGAGATAAACAAAACACTAATTTTGGACCCGTCAAAATTCTTAAAATGATTAAAGCTGCAGTAGGCAGAACGTTTTTGGCATCATTGGGCAAAAAAATCCTATAATAACCTTTCAGCATATTGTAATTCAAGTGTTCTGAGAAAAAACTAGACTTCTGCTCCTCCTCATGTCTCTGTTTTCAGAGTTTAGAACATCTAGTCTGTGACGGCAGATTTTGACCAATCACAGGTCATTTCAGAGAGAGAGAGCGTTCCTATTGGCTGTGCTCCGGCTGGTGGGCGGTGCTTGGTATATCCTCAACTGATCTCACATTTTTTTTAGGAAGAACCATACTTTTATTCGGTAGGCTACCTTTATAAAAGCTACATAAAAACATAACAAACAAACATAAAAATGTTATTAATAACACTTTTAAGTAGAGGGTCTGAATTTTCCACCACTGCTTTCATCTTTGTTCTATTATATATATATGTATGTATATATATATACATATATATATATATATATATATATATGTATATATATATATATATATATATACAGTATATACGTATATATATACACTACTTATATATATATACTATAATAATAATATAATGAGGCATATATATACTGATGTATACTGAATATATATACATATACATGTATACTGTATATATATATATATATATATATATATGTATACATGTATACATGTATACTGTATACATGTATACTGTATATATATATATATACATATATATATATATGTATATATATATACATATATATATATACATGTATACTGAATATATATATATACATGTATACTGTATATATATATATATATATATATATACATATATACATGTATACTGTATACATGTATATATATATATATATGTATACAGTATACATGTATATATATATATATATACATATATATATGTATATATACAGTATATACGTATATATATACACTACATATATATATATACTATAATAATAATATAATGAGGCATATATATATATATATATATATATATATATATATATATATACAGTATATACGTATATATATATACAGTCAGTAGCGGGCTGTGTATTTTACACCTAAAACTCAAAATCATCCAGACGTGCATTAAATCCATCAGCACAACGTACAGAGGTCATACTCATCATGAAGGTCCAGTATGTGGTGAAACAGCTCCTTTAGGGCAGCTCTCCTCTCACAGACTGTACTGACCGGTCTCCATGTGTATTGCCACCGCGTTGTTGCCACCCGAGGAAGACGCCGCTGGCAAGTATCGTTCAGTAGTTGCATGCACCAAGGGGATCTGGAGAAAAACGCAGCTAGGCCATTGAGGTGGGCAAAACAGATGTTGCATTCTTTAAGCTTTGAGGCCCTTGACTCAGTACTACATTCAGTCGATGTGCATAGCAGAGTATGAATAAGGCCATAGGCGCCCTCTCCTTAACTTTAGCCTGCACCCCATTTAGTCCAGATAACATGACCGGTGCGCCTTCATAACACTGTGCCACAACTTTATCCACACATTCACATTCCTCAGAGAAACGGACAATAAGAGCAGTGATGTCATCGGCTCGCTTTCCACTAGTAACATCTTCAAAATCTGACAAACCACTCTATATATATATATATATATACATGTATATATATATATATATATATATATATATATATATATATATATATATATATATACAGTATTCAGTATACATGTATATATACACCACAGCAGCAGGTGGCGACAACTCAACAGATTAGATGGATACCAACCATTATTCCCAAGAAGAAGAAGAAGAAGAAGACCGGAAGGAAACGTTTCCCCCCGGTGGTATTTGGTTGTTGCACACATGTGGACCGTGCTGCGCCAGGAGGATTCTTCTCTCCGGAGCTCTGAGTCTTACAGGTGAAACAACAAACTCTCGGGATTTAACGCTGTGTTGATGAGGACCGGTACCGGTACCGTTAGTCTGTTACCATAGTAACGGCAGTGCATGATGGTGAGGCCGGTTGTGTACCGGCAACGGCCTACAGGCAGCTTTACAACAACAATCTAATGCTAATAATGATATGCGAATAACTAATGAGGCAGAGACACAAACATTCAAAACCAACAAGAAATAATTAGTTGTGAACTCCTGCTAATGTTGTAATATGAGTCAGCTGCTGTGGAGCTGCTAGCTCTGCTTTAAGGGAAACCCGAGCTAAGCTCTGATCAATATATATATATATATATATATCAAAAATAATATTACAAATAAATGTAGCCATTAATTAAATATATATCAAAAATAATATTAAAAATAAATGTAGCCATTAATTAAATATATAAAATGTGACATAAATTGATATTTAATTTTCTTCTTTATTTATTTATCTTTGTTTTAATTCCTTTTTTTATTTACTCTTCTGTTTAATTTTCCCTTTTATTTATTCTCATAAGTGACAGGCCCCTCATTTGCATAATGAGGCAGAAATGCATCAAGAAATGTAAAAAGAAAAAAATATAGAAATTAAGTTTTGGGAAATAAATAAGGGGTGAAACCCAAAGGGAAAATTGTGCAGAAATAAATAAATACATAAATACATACATTTAAAAATAAATATGACATAAATAAAAAATAAATGCAGAATAAATAAATAAAAATAAATGCAAAAATAAATAGATACATTTAAAATATAACAAAAATAAATACATAAATAAATACAAGGAAAAATGAAACAGAAGAGTAAATAAATAAATTAAATATCAATTCTACATTTTATCAATTAATTAATGGCTACATTTATTTTTAATATAATTTTGCTACATTTGATGACATTTATTTTGTTTATTTTTTTAATTTAATGGAACGACTGGGTGCTACAACAAAATCCGTAAGTGTACTTTACTCTCACTTTACCTCTTGACGTAGCTCTCCTCGTCTGTCCGTTGTGTCTGCCACCTTTCTGCAGAGTCTTTAATGAAGTCAGCTGTGATGGCCAAGCTGCAGGGCTTTGAGTTCTGGAGGACGACCCTGCAGGAAGCCCGCTTTGTGGTGGCTCCCATGGTGGATCAGAGCGAGCTGGCCTGGCGCCTGCTGAGCCGTCGGCACGGCGCTCAGCTCTGCTACACCCCCATGCTGCATGCTCAGGTGTTTGTTCGTGATGCCAACTACAGGAGAGAGAACCTGTACAACGAAGTGTGTGAGGAGGACAGACCGCTCATCACACAGGTGAGGATCTAACAGGAAGCAGCATCTACGTAAGAGATATAATGTACAGCTAGCGGGTCATTGTAGTGAAAGAATCCCCTTCAGGGCGATGCTGCATCGCCCTGAAGGGGATTCTTTCACTACAATGACCCGCTAGCTGTACATTATACTGCTTATTACACGGCTACTTACTGAAGAAATCAATATTTTGGCGCAAAAACGGTCCGCCAGAGTCCGACATCAGAGCTGCGCCCATAGCAACGGTCTGTTATACATAGCAACGGTCTGTTCTACATAGCAACGGTCTGTTCTACATAGCAACGGTCTGTTATACATAGCAACGGTCTGTTCTACATAGCAACGGTCTGTTCTACATAGCAACGGTCTGTTCTACATAGCAACGGTCTGTTATACGTAGCAACGGTCTGTTCTACATAGCAACGGTCTGTTATACATAGCAACGGTCTGTTCTACATAGAAACGGTCTGTTCTACATAGCAATGGTCTGTTATACATAGCAACGGTCTGTTATACATAGCAACGGTCTGTTCTACATAGCAACGGTCTGTTCTACATAGCAACGTTCTGTTATACATAGCAACGTTCTGTTATACATAGCAACGGTCTGTTCTACATAGCAACGGTCTGTTCTACATAGCAACGGTCTGCTATACAGAATAACAGACCGCAGAACGCCGTGATTGACCAATCAGAATCGAGTATTCAACACAGCCGTGTAATAAAGGTTGTTATTGGTGGTAGACTGGAACTCTTCCCAGCATGTTTATTATCTTATGTGGATTTCCATTAACAGTGTTATATTCTTACATAAATGTTGTTCCTCATGTAATGTCGGTAAATCTCAGTGTTGCATTCCCCGTGTGTCAGTTCTGTGCCAACGACCCGGAGGTGTTCCTCCAGGCGGCGCTGCTGGCCCAGGACTACTGCGACGCCATCGATCTCAACCTGGGCTGTCCGCAGATGATCGCTAAGAGAGGTACGCACCGTTCCTACCAATGTAGAAGAAGTGGACGTGGTCACCGTGACCTCACCCGCTGGTTTGTAGACTGACGTTTTGAAGCCTCGAGTTCGGCATTTCGGCCGTCGCCATCTTGGTTTTTGCAACCAGAAGTGACGGAGAGGGCGGAGCTGAGTACAACCGAACGCTGTTTTAGGAGACTAAAAAGGTTCTGATTAACTGCGATGAAGTGGGACCATAATCTACTAAATGAACATCATGCTGTATTGAAGAAGACTTGAAACATAAACTCATGTTTACAATGTTTACTGAGGTAATAAATCAAGAGAGAAGTAGAAGCTCATTTTCTCAGAGACTTCTATACAACCAGAGGAGTCGCCTCCTGCTGGCTGGGAGACAGGATGCAGGTTTAAGGCTCTTCAGCGTTGACTTCACCTCTCAGACTCCAGAGCTAAACACTGGTTTCTACAGAAATTAACCCCCGAATTCTGACGTTGGTGACTCGTAGTGGTTGTATCAGACATTGATGCCAACCTGGCAGACTAAGTGATGGTAAAACTAACCCGTGTTGATGCTTGTTTCTCAGGTCACTATGGAGTTTTCCTACAAGACGAGTGGGAGCTGTTGGAGAAAATGGGTACGTCTGCCTTTAACTAATTGTAGGACTCTGGGATGATCTCTGTCACAATGTAAATTAAATAAATATCTCTTGCACCAGTGTAGTTCCACCTGAACACAGAGTTTTACTGTCACCTAACATTTCCCTCTTATGTTACAGTCAGGTTAGCCAATGAAAAGCTCTCGGTGCCCATCACATGCAAGATCCGTGTGTTCAAGGAGATGGAGAAGACGATCCGCTACGCCCAGATGCTGGAGAAAGCTGGCTGTCAGGTCAGCGTTTCACCAAACAGAGATCCATTAACTGTCCTTCTAAACCTGTAGAATATGGAGCTTATTTTTAATTTGATTCATAATTATCTGCAAAATCTGCCAGTTTGAGGAAGCATTATTTAGAGAGGTGTTAGAAAAGTTCTACATTTGGTTTTGTTAAATGTCTCCCAGCTGCTGACGGTGCACGGCAGAACCAAAGAGCAGAAAGGAGCCATGACCGGTATCGCTCACTGGGAGCACATCATGGCAGTACGGTGAGCTGCCATCACCGGGATTAACCCTTCACATGTCCTGTGTTTAATCTGACACAGAAACATTTCACCAGCTCATCCAACGCTCTCAAACTAATAACTATATTTAAATCCTTTATGCTATAAGCAGCTGACTCCTGTTTGGTGTGTTTGTGCTGCAGGAAGGCGGTAAATATTCCAGTGTTTGCAAACGGAAACATCCAGCACCTGAGTGATGTGGAGCGCTGCATTCAGGAGACGGGGGTGCAGGGAGTCATGAGTGCAGGTTCACAATGTCTTTACTAGCTCAGTGGTATTAATACCGAATGTACATTCGTGCTCAGGATATGCAGTGTTTTGAAGCTAATTTCTGTGCTCATCTTTGTATTATGTTTAGAGGGGAACCTCCACAACCCGGCTCTGTTTGAGGGATGCAGCCCCCCCGTGTGGGAGATGGCGGAGGAATACCTGGAGGTGGTGAAGCAGCATCCGCCCTGCACTCTGTCCTACGTACGAGCTCACCTCTTCAAGCTGTGGCACCACACGTACGTCTCGTGTGCATGTACGGTACCGAACAGCTGGAATACAGGACAGCTGTCTCCACGCTGTTAGTCCCAGATAGTCTGCATCCTGCACGACAGACTTCCTTTAACGTTACAATCCTTAACATTTCATTCCCGGTGGATTTGGCAACACCCGTGGTTACCGTGGCAACACCAGTGGTTACTGTGGCAACACCAATGCGGTTCAGTACTACGCTAAACACTCGTTGTGCAGCTACAACAGGAGAGCAGCTGGTGTATCTGTTTACAGTGTAACCTACATTGTGTTCCTACATATGTAGGGTTAGCATTAGCATTAACTTAATCCAGCTCTGACACAGCTGTAGCGAGGGAACAATAAACAGTGAGGCTGATTACAGATGTCACCAGAACCGATACTTTGGGACCAAGTTTTGACGCCAAATTTCTGAAAATCTGATGGTACTCGTTTTCTACAGTACCGCAGGTACCTTATGTACCTTATGTACCTTATGTACCGTACCGGGATCGGAGCTTGAGACTAACGCCATCCCGGCGTCCGGCGTCCCGGGGACGCTAGAATATTTTCCTGATGATGCCACATTGTGAACAACAAATCTGTTGAAATGATCAGGAGAGCGAGTTAGCGTTAGCTGTTAGCTCAGTCCTGCTTGGCTAAATAACGGAGCTACTAACGTTAACGGAGGTTACATTGAGTTCGATTTAGGGTTGTCAAGTGATTAAAGTATTTAATCACGGTTAATCGCAGGATTGTCCATAGTTCATGTGATTAATCGCAAATAAACCACACATTGTTTATCTGTTCTAAATGTACCTTAAAGGGAGATTTGTCAAGTATTTAATACTCTTATCAACATGGGAGTGGACAAATATGCTGCTTTATGAAAATGTATGTATATATTTATTATTGTAAATCAGTTAACAACACAAAACACTGACAGATATTGTCCAGAAACCCTCACAGGTTCTGCATTTAGCATAAACTTGACTATGACTTGCCCCAAACTGCATGTGATTATCATAAAGTGGGCATGTCTGTAAAGGGGAGACTCGTGGGTACCCATAGAACCCATTTACATTCACTGATCTGGAGGTTTTTCCTCGACAACATTTAGTGTAAGTTTGGAGCGTTATTTAACCTCCTTCATGACCAGCTAGTTTGACCTGGTTGGTACCGATGGATTCATCAGGTTTATAGTTTACTATGATACCAGTCGTATGCCGCTACAACCTAAAAATCGCAAGTTGCGTTAATGCGTTAAAGAAATTAGTGGTGTTAAAATGAATGCGTTAATTTGCTGGGTTATTATGGCGTTAACTTTGACAGCTCTAATTACATTATATTACATTCAAGCTCTATTCAGTAAAAATGAGTATATTGAACGAAGGTAAATTATAACCTTATCGTGATGTGTTCAAATGTAATCTTGTAAACTTGAGGCGGATCATCAGGGATTGATAATAAATGAGTAAAAACCAGTACGCAGATGGTAATAAAGGCGTGTATGTTGAAGTACACCAGATTTATTGTATTGTTTTTGTATTTCACCACGGTATCGAATTGGTATCGAGAATCATGGAATTTCACTGGTGTTGGTATCGACTACTACATTTCTGGTCCTGACACACAGTCCGTGTGCTGATGTTGCTTCCAGACGCAGATCTACGGCATCCGTTCACACGTTTACAGTGACTGAAGCTGCGTCGGACTTTACACTAACGGGATATTTAGTAGATAAAACATTATGCGAGATGTTTTAGTATGAAACCCAAAGTACAAGAATTGCAGACTATTTCCAGTAAAATATCACAGTATGCAACGCTGTACACTACGGCGGCATAAATATCCCACAATGCAATGCGGTAGTGAGGACAAGGTTCCTTCACGGAGGTAGACGGACGGCTCTGTAACGTCCACTTCAGTTTAACTGTGAGTATGAGATTTCACTTCGCTGGGTGTAATATAGATATTAAATCAATTCAGACCGTCGTGACCGCCGCGTGAGGTCGACACGGGTTACCATGGTTACGCGTCTCCCAACCGGCGAGGAGGCTCTCAGGAAGTGACGACGTAAATGACTGCTCAGTGCGTCTGTTTGTTCACACAGAAGTGTGAAACACCTGAACTCAACTATCAGTAGCTGACTTTATATTTACTGTATGTTCTCTATTCTGGGAACACATGATGAGTTTTAATTATTATTTATTAGATTATACATCTTGTAATGTGTGTGTGTGTGTGTGTGTGTGTGTGTGTGTGTGTGTGTGTGTGTGTGTGTTTGTGTGTGTGTGTGTGTGTGTGTGTGCAGGCTACAGATCCACCAGGACCTGAGAGAGGACTTGGCGAAGGTGAAGAACCTGGAGGGTTTGGCTGGTGTCAGTAAACAGCTGAGGCTGCGCTGCCAGGTAACAACAGAGAGCGGAAAGAATCTGCTCCACTCAGGAAGAGTTTCATAGCTAAATACTCAGCAGTACTGTAGCTGTACTGTGTGTGTGTGTGTGTGTGTGTGTGTGTGTGTGTGTGTGTGCGTGTGCAGGAGGAGATAGCCAAAGGAAAGGGTGTGGAGGAGAAGGACAGCGGCCTGCCGTTCCCCCACTGGATCTGCCAGCCTTATGTCAGACCAGAGTGAGTCACAACCTTTTACTGTCTCATTCACTTTCACACTAACTATCACACATCTGTATAGACTCACAGCAACAGGAAACATCACACTTCTATATTAACAGATGTAACACAGAGAACACTAACTATCACACATCTGTATAGACTCACAGCAACAGGAAACATCACACTTCTATATTAACAGATATAACACAGAGAACACTAACTATCACACATCTGTAGAGACTCACAGCAACAGGACACATCACACTTCTATATTAACAGATATAACACAGAGAACAC
>CAKAOJ020000522.1:57500-102500 GCA_916701645.2 Sebastolobus alascanus
TTAAAGGTCAGTCCACCTTAAAGGTCAGTACCTCCTTAAAGGTCAGTCCCTCCTTAAAGGTTAGTCCACCTTAAAGGTCAGTCCCACCTTAAAGATCAGTCCCACCTTAAAGGTCAGTCCACCTTAAAGGTCAGTACCTCCTTAAAGGTCAGTCCCTCCTTAAAGGTTAGTCCACCTTAAAGGTCAGTCCCTCCTTAAAGGTCAGTCCCTCCTTAAAGGTCAGTCCCACCTTAAAGGTCAGTCCACCTTAAAGGTCAGTCCCTCCTTAAAGGTCAGTCCCTCCTTAAAGGTCAGTCCTCCTTAAAGGTCAGTCCCTCCTTAAAGGTCAGTCCCTCCTTAAAGGTCAGTCCCACCTTAAAGGTCAGTCCACCTTAAAGGTCAGTCCCACCTTAAAGGTCAGTCCCTCCTTAAAGGTTAGTCCACCTTAAAGGTCAGTCCCACCTTAAAGGTAAGTCCCACCTTAAAGGTCAGTCCCTCCTTAAAGGTTAGTCCACCTTAAAGGTCAGTCCCACCTTAAAGGTCAGTCCCTCCTTAAAGGTTAGTCCACCTTAAAGGTCAGTCCCACCTTAAAGGTCAGTCCCACCTTAACGGTTAACGGTCCACGGTTTACGGTCTACGGTTTACGGTCTACTGTCCACGGTCTACGGTCTACGGTCCACGGTCTACGGTTTACGGTCCACGGTCCACGGTCTACGGTTAACGGTCCACGGTTTACGGTCCACGGTCTACGGTTTACGGTCCACGGTCCACGGTCTACGGTTAACGGTCCACGGTTAACGGTCCACGGTCTACGGTTTACGGTCCACGGTCTACGGTCTACGGTCTACGGTCCGCGGTCTACGGCCTACGGTCCACGGTCCACGGTTTGCGGTCTACGGTCTACAGTCTACGGTTTGCGGCCTACGGTCCACGGTTTACGGTCTACGGTCCACGGTCTACGGTCTACGGTTTGCGGCCTACGGTCCACGGTTTACGGTCTACGGTCCACGGTCTACAGTCTACGGTTTGCGGCCTACGGTCCACGGTTTACGGTCTACGGTCTACGGTCCACGGTCTACAGTCTACGGTTTGCGGCCTACGGTCCACGGTTTACGGTCTACGGTCTACGGTCCACGGTCTACGGTCTACGGTCCACGGTGTACGGTCTACAGTCCACGGTCCACAGTTTACGGTCCACGGTCTACAGTCTACAGTTTGCGCCCCACGGTCTACGGTCTAAAGTCCACGGTCTACGGTCTACGGTCTACGGTCCACGGTTTGCGGTCTACGGTTTGCGGTCTACAGTTTACGGTCTACGGTTTACGGTCTGCGGTTTACGGTCTGCGGTCTACGCTTTACGGTCTACGCTTTACGGTTTACGGCCTACGGTTTACGGTCTACGGTTTACGGCATACGGTTTACAGTCAACGGTTTACGGTCTACGCTTTATGCTTTACGGCCTACGGTTTACGGCCTACGGTTTACGGTCTACGGTTTACAGTCTACGGTTTACGGTCTACGCTCTACGGTTTTACGGTCTACGCTCTACGCTTTACAGTCTACGGTCCACGGTTTACGGTCTACGGTTTACAGTCTACGGTTTACGCTCTACAGTCTATGGTCTACGGTCCACGGTCTACGGTTTACAGTCTATAGTTTATAGTTTACGGTTTAAGGTCTACGGTCCACGGTCTACGGTTTACAGTCTACGGTTTACAGTCTACGGTCCACGGTCTACGGTTTAAGGTCTACGGTCCACAGTCTACGGTTTACAGTCTACGGTCTAAGGTCTACGGTCTACGGTTTACAGTCTACGGTCCACGGTCTATGGTTTACAGTCTACGGTTTACAGTCTACGGTCCACGGTCTACGGTTTACAGTCTACGGTCTAAGGTCTACGGTCTACGGTTTACAGTCTACGGTCCACGGTCTACGGTCTACGGTTACAGTCTACGGTCTAAGGTCTACGGTCTACGGTTTACAGTCTACGGTCCACGGTCTACGGTTTACAGTCTACGGTCCACAGTCTACGGTTTACAGTCTACGGTCTGCGGTCTACGGTCCAGACCGATGGGAAACAAGTTTGTTGCTTTTTGACTCTGCTGCAGTTAATTGAAAATAATCCAACCTTTGGTTGACAGGTCACGGGCTGAGGTTCAAGACCAAGGCAGAGAAACAGAAAGCTGAGGACGACAGGAAGGGGGACGACAGGAAGGAGGACGACAGGAAGGGGGACGACAGGAAGGGGGACGACAGGAAGGAGGACGACAGGAAGGGGGACGACGACAGGAAGGAGGACGACAGGAAGGACGACAGGAAGGACGACAGGAAGGAGGACGACAGGAAGGAGGACGACAGGAAGGACGACAGGAAGGAGGACGACAGGAAGGAGGACGACGACAGGAAGGGGGACGACAGGAAGGGGGACGACAGGAAGGAGGACGACAGGAAGGAGGACGACGACAGGAAGGGGGACGACAGGAAGGAGGACAACAGGAAGGAGGACGACAGGATGGAGGACGACAGGAAGGGGGACGACAGGAAGGAGGACTCAGCGACAGAGCCCCCCCCAGATGGAAGTACAGAGCTGCCACTATGAGCAGGACTCGGTCTCTCTACATGTCTCAGTCCAAACCCGGGTAACACCAAGCCGGTTAACGTCATTTATCTGATAATCAGACGCGTTAATACCCTCCAAATATTTTGATGTCCAAGATTAAAGTTAAAGGTTGACGCAACATTTCAGTCCAGATGTTGAGCTCAGTAACATCAGTGGACCTGCTGTTGTTCCTGCTGCTGACCAACACTAACTGTTACTGTGCTGTTGGGGCGATGCAGAGGCACAGCTGGAGGTTAACAAGGTCAGTGAGTGCATGTAGAGGTCGTCTGTTATTAGTCAGGACACACAGTGTTCACAGCTGTCTGGGACTGAAGGATGATGGACACTCATCAGCAGACCAAAACCAGAAAGTAACTCAAACTATTTCTTATGTGATGTGGATTATATCGGGATTATTTTGGGATTATCTTTCTTTTTTTTTGGAGGGACAGTTGGGACGAGTTTCTCAACTAATTCTGTTTTTATTACTATTTTATGGGAAGTTTGAATATTCTTCTTATAAAGCCACCAACTTTATAAGACTCGGTAAAAGACTTTGTCCTTCCAGGTTTCATCTCTTTGATTTAAGGTCATGAATGTGTGCTGCATTCTCACCTCATTAGGGAACCTATTTATTTAGACTTGTACGTACGTGCCTTTTGATGAGAAGTACCGCCGCCTATCCAGATAGGAACTTGAAAAAAAGAGAGAGATCAACGTGGTGCTCCGTCTGCTGTCGTCTGAGACCGGCTCGGAGACTATTATGGACCAGCCAGCTTTAAATAGAGAGTTTGTAGTCACACAGTCTATTTAAAGCTGGGTGCTCAATAATATTCTCTGTTATATACTTTATGTTTAAAATCTCATTACATCCTGACAGCAATCAATAAATCAAATGTTCTGAAACAAATCTGGTATCTGTGGATTGGACGGGTTACCTGCCTGTATACCTGCGTGCACTCTGTCCGTGCACTCTGTCCGTCCGTGCACTCTGTCCGTGCACTCTGTCTGTCCGTGCACTCTGTCCGTGCACTCATTGTGCATCCCCGGAGTCGTCCACCAGCTGTGAGCACTAACAGCAGCCATGTTGGTTCTTTACGTTCAAAACACAGTTTCACCAGCGTGTCGGAGAACTACGGTGACCTTCAGGTAAAAACACTAAAGTCTCTGGAGAACCAGAGTCTGGTTTGTCTGTTCTGGGCTGCTGTAGAATCATGGAGGACTCTGTGAAGAGGACCAGCTAACCTCTGGAGACATGAAGGACTCAGTCTAAGGTAACAGAAACACAATGACTCTCAAGGTACGTGTCCACAGGATCCGTCCTTTCCACGCTTCCCATTCATTGTCTATATAAGCAGCCGTGCAATGCATTCTGGGAGAGTGGCGGCGCGATTCGAGAGACGGCGTGTCACGACGGCCGCTCCTCATTTGCATAAAGTTGAGGTCTAGTCTACTTTATGCAAATCAGGGGGCGTCCGACGCGACTCAATCTGTTTAACTAAACGTTGTGGATCTAAAATGAGGACAGATTCAGCAGCTGCAGGATTATTTCTCTCCTCAGATGTTTCCACAAACACATCTCAGTGAAATATGTTCGTGAAATAAGAGAAGAAAGTTTCCAAATGAGCCGCTGTTGGTCCGATTTGAAATCCGGGAGCGGACAGCCAACGGAGGGAAAGCGTTCGTCCAATCAGGTGCAGCTGGAAGTATTTGAAATAAAGCGGGGAAAACGTCACCGCCCAGTGTTGGTCAATCATCTATCATGTCACCGCCTAGTAGCCCCGCCCACCAAGCGTCCAATGCTGGGAAGCGTTGCGTCCCCTCGTGATAAATAACGCCCCCGTGGACACGTACCATTAGTGTCAGGTGATTATACACTGATGAAAACATGAATATTATATTCCATTTCTGCTAATAGATCCCCCAAAATGTTACACACTGTTCCTTTAAATTCAGGGTAAAATAAAGAGTTTAACTCGTGTCTTACATCTAGCGGTTGGGAAGCTTCTCTATGATGATGTCTACACACAAACACTGTGAAAGTATTTAGTATCTTTGGAAGCTGTCAGCTTTTCTAATTCATTTTAACACCACTAATTTCTTTAATGCATTAATGCAACTTGTGAATCCATCGGTACCAACCAGGTCAGACTACCTGGTCATGAAGGAGGTTAAATAACGCTCCCTTGACCTCTGACCTCCAGATCAGTGAATGTAAATGGGTTCTATGGGTACCCACGAGTCTCCCCTTTACAGACATGCCCACTTTATGATAATCACATGCAGTTTGGGGCAAGTCATAGTGAAGTCAGCACACTGACACACTGACAGCTGTTGTTGCCTGTTGGGCTGCAGTTTGCCATGTTATGATCTGAGCATATTGTTTTATGCTAAATGCAGAACCTGTGAGGGTTTCTGGACAATATCTGTCATTGTTTTGTGTTGTTCATTGATTTACAATAATAAATATATACATACATTTGCATAAAGCAGCATATTTGTCCACTCCCATGTTGATAAGAGGATTAAATACTTGACTAATCTCCCTTTAAGGTTCATTAAGAACAGATAAAAAATGTGAGATTGGTTTGTGATTAATCACAATGAACTATTTGAATCGATTGACAGCCCTAATATGTACATGTTGTATTATTGTAATGGGTTATTGTCTTCATATTTGATCTAACTGGTTCTGAGTCTGTCTTGTATGTTTAGTAACCTCTATGGTTTATGGACAACGACAAAACCTTCCTGGTTAAATCCAGTTAAATAACTTGTGGAAAAGACCTTCTGTCTTCATTCAAATGTAGGTGATCAACCTCCTGTATCCAGTACAGATCATTTCTTCATGTGGTGCTGAACTAAAGGAGTCCAGTGAGTGGACTGGTCCGTGTTTTTCCTTCTTCTTAGTGTGCCTGAAACATTTGACTCTGTGATGTCAGAATGAGATGCAGTGTGCTGAATTCCCCCCACAACGGTTTCATCAAACAAATTCTCCATCGTGACTCTAAAATTGATGCTTTAAAGCTTTAATGCAAAGATGAATAAAGCAGATAGCATGACAGCTGTAATAAAGGCCAACAGGACCGACGGTGCAACAACAGCCGGAGAGGAGCTGTAAAGAGGAAGGCGGGTCGTCAGCTGCAGCTCCGTGGAGGTTCACACCTCAGCGGAGAGCTCCTCGGGCTGGTGGATGTAATCGTTGATGAAGCGCAGATACTTGGACACTTGGGTGAAGACGCCGGGGCGATCCGGGAGACCGCAACCGTCAGGACTCCCATAACTCATGATGCCCACCTGCACGTATCCACCGCCGGCTGCACGGCACATCAGAGGGCCGCCGTAATCCCCCTGTGGACAAACACACACACACACACACACACACACACACACACACACTGTGTAAGTCTTTCCACTTTGACTCGTTCCTTATTTGAACTTGTTGAGTTGACCCACAGCAGATAAAAGCTCAGTAGTTGGGATGTTTCAGTGGTGGAAGAACTACTAAGATCCTTTAAAGGTCCCTTATTGTAAAAAGTAAGATATTCACGTCTTTTTTATTATAAAGCAGGTTTAAGTGATATATATAAATATTGTTAAACTACAGAGAAACACACACACAGCCCGTATTCAGAAACTGTGCGTTTGAAACAAGCCGTCAGGATTTCTGTCCCTCTGTGATGTCACAAATATACAATATTTAGACCATTACACAGTTTTAAACGTAAACATTATAAATGCGTCCCAGTTTATTTCCTGTTGCAGTGTATGTGAATGACATCAGCTGACAGGAAGTAAACATGGACCCAAGCTGTTGCCTAGCAACGCAATTCCGTTGGAATGCACTAAAACGGAGCGTTTCAGACAGACGATAAATACAGGTATATTCAGACAGACAGTACGAGGAAAATAAAGGTTTTTAACATTACAGCATGTAAACATGTTCTAGTAGAAACACAAAATACAAGTATGATCCTGAAAATGAGCAGGATATGGGACCTTTAAGAAAAAACACCAGTTAGTTAGATCTAGTTTTAACTACTAACAAATAGTTTAGTGTATTTCATCTGACTGAACTAGTGAAACTGACTTTGCAGGCGTCCTTCCCTCCGTGCACCAGATCTCCGGCACACAGCATGTCTGAGGTCAGCGCTGGGTATTTGGCCTTACACGCACTGTTAGGAATGATGGGAATCTTCAGCTCCTGAAGGGTTTCCAGACCCGGCAGAGGAACTGCATAGACACACACACACACACACACACACACACACACACACACACACACAGAATGAGTGGGTGATATTTTATGAGAAGCATAGCGACCGAGGTCAGGTCTGTATTTACACCAAGATCATAAATCGTAAGTCTTGAGAAAACAAGATCATCCTTACTTGTATCTAAGAAAAGCTTTGAAAGGCTAAACGCCAACAAACATGTGCTGCTTTATGTGCCGAGCTCACCATCGGTCCCGGTGTTCCCCCAGCCAACGATCCAGCACTCAGATGTTGGACCGAAGGTGTCGTCGGCGCTGGACAGACTCACTTTGGCCACATCCTTCGTGAACTTAACCGGTTTCTTCAGCTTTATCAGGGCGATGTCGTTGATGTAGCCATTGCTCACGGCCTTGAATTTAGGGTTGGGCAAGAAAGAATGTATGTTCATGTAACGCGTGGAGGCCAGCTGCAGGCTGTGTGCGCCGACCACAACAAATGATCTACGCCAGTTAGGAGCAGGGTTTCTGGAACAGAAACACACACATGCTAGTTCTTCTGCATTCATGGATCACCCTCTATTAACTGTAAAAACACACACTACATATCAGTATTAACACCCTCTATTAACTGTAAAAACACACACTACACATCAGTATTAACACCCTCTATTAACTGTAAAAACACACACTACATATCAGTATTATTACCCTCTATTAACTGTAAAAACACACACTACATATCAGTATTATCACCCTCTATTAACTGTAAAAACACACACTACATATCAGTATTATTACCCTCTATTAACTGTAAAAACACACACTACATATCAGTATTATTACCCTCTATTAACTGTAAAAACACACACTACATATCAGTATTATCACCCTCTATTAACTGTAAAAACACACACTACATATCAGTATTATTACCCTCTATTAACTGTAAAAACACACACTACATATCAGTATTATCACCCTCTATTAACTGTAAAAACACACACTACATATCAGTATTATCACCCTCTATTAACTGTAAAAACACACACTACATATCAGTATTATTACCCTCTATTAACTGTAAAAACACACACTACATATCAGTATTATCACCCTCTATTAACTGTAAAAACACACACTACATATCAGTATTATTACCCTCTATTAACTGTAAAAACACACACTACATATCAGTATTATCACCCTCTATTAACTGTAAAAACACACACTACATATCAGTATTATCACCCTCTATTAACTGTAAAAACACACATTACACATCAGTATTATCACCCTCTATTAACTGTAAAAACACACACTACATATCAGTATTATTACCCTCTATTAACTGTAAAAACACACACTATACATCAGTATTATTACCCTCTATTAACTGTAAAAACACACACTACATATCAGTATTATCACCCTCTATTAACTGTAATAACACACAGTACACATCAGTATTATTACCCTCTATTAACTGTAAAAACACACAGTACACATCAGTATTATCACCCTCTATTAACTGTAATAACACACAGTACACATCAGTATTATCACCCTCTATTAACTGTAATAACACACACTAGACATCAGTATTATCACCCTCTATTAACTGTAATAACACACAGTACACATCAGTACTCTAACATGCAGGTATAGGTTGGGGAAACATTAGCGTTGCCTTGTTTTGCCACATATTAAACCAGACGAGAATGATGAGATGTTGAGCCGTAATATGGAGGGTGCTAATTCATTTCAGACTAACGATGTAACATTTTAAAATCATTGTTTATTTTCAGAATCTACATTATCTATATTCATTACATACTCGATTCTGATTGGTCAATCACGGCATTCTGTGGTCTGTTATTTCTTTATAACAGACCGTTGCTACGTATAGCAGACCGTTGCTACGTATAGCAGACCGTTGCTATGTATAACAGACCGTTGCTATGTATAGCAGACCGTTGCTATGTATAACAGACCGTTGCTATGTATAACAGACCGTTGCTATGTATAACAGACCGTTGCTATGTATAACAGACCGTTGCTATGTATAGCAGACCGTTGCTACGTATAGCAGACCGTTGCTACGTATAGCAGACCGTTGCTACGTATAGCAGACCGTTGCTACGTATAGCAGACCGTTGCTACGTATAACAGACCGTTGCTATGTATAACAGACCGTTGCTATGTATAACAGACCGTTGCTATGTATAGCAGACTGTTGCTATGTATAGCAGACCGTTGCTATGTATAACAGACCGTTGCTATGTATAACAGACCGTTGCTATGGGCGCAGCTCTGATGTCGGACTCTGGAGGACCGTTTTTGTGTTAAATTATTGATTTCTTCAGTAAGTAGCCGTGTAATAAGAAGGATAATGTACAGCTGGCGGGTCATTGTTGTGGAATAATCCCCTTCAGGGCGATGAGAGACGTCGATGAGAGCAGCATCGTCCTGTCGCGGATTCTTTCATCATTTCACAACAATGACCGGCTCGCTGTACATTATCTCTTACTTACAGACCTTAAAATCAAGAAGGCGTCGCAACCCCCATGAAACTTTGGCGACCCCTAGAGGGGTCGGGACCCTTAGGTTGGGAACCAGTGACCTACAACATATCAACATGCCTATTAGCCATCGTATTTTATGATATATTATACATAATATTTTGACTTTCAACGTACTTTTAATGAGTTTTGTTGAATGAATCATTAAAATGTTCACAGGTACATTGCGAATGAGTAGATTTCAGTATAATTGATTAAAATGTAGTGTAGTGCTCTTGATACACCTGCAGTAGATTTAACCTGTAATGTTCTGGCTGCTATGGAAGATGATTAGAGTCATGTGAAAACACACACGTACCTTTTCAGGCAGTTTGCAGCAGTCATCACCCACTTCTCGCTGACGATGGTGCCGCCGCAGCGCCAGTGTTTGTCGCCGCCATCATCAGTGAAGTTCAAGTGGACCATCGAAGGCCATTTGCCCTTTTCAGCATCGTGGCCCCCGATGATGGAGCTCCTCACCTCAGCACCAAGCAAACCTAAACATAAACAGTAATGAAACTTTATTAAAGCCACGTTAAAGGGATCCTGTGGAGTTTCTGACCTCTAGTACTGCTGTGGAGCAGCTTTTCTATGAACGGGTCTATCGGGGTTTGTTTGTCTCGCGCACGAGGATGTGTGTGCACGCACGTGCTTACGTGGGTGACATGAGACACAGTTCAGCCAATGGTTTCACACTATTAATAATAATAATAATAATAATAATACATTTTATTTGTATAGCGCTTTTCTAAAAACTCAAAGACACTTTACACAGATAAAAGGATCATAAAACAAGGACATCATAAAAATATAAAACACACAGTATTAATCACACATTAAAAGCAGTTCTAAAAAGGTAAGTTTTGATTTGTGATTTGAATGTGGACAGGTTGGTGCAGGTTGGCTATTCCACTCATCTACAGCTGGCCCTAATATATGCTGCAACGCACCAGAAGAAGACTACTAAGTAAATACATTCAAACTTCAAGGATAATAATAATAATAATAATAATAATAATAATAATAACATAAATAGTAATAATAATAATAATCATAAGAACAATAACAATAATTACCATAATAATAATAATAATAATAGTAATAATAATAATAATAATAATAATAAAAATAATAATAACATAAATAGTAATAATAATAATAATCATAAGAAAAATAACAATAATAACCATAATAATAAAAATAATAAAAATAATAATAATAACATAAATAGTATTAATAATAATAATCATAAGAACAATAATCATAAGAACAATAACAATAATAACCATAATAATAAAAATAATAAAAATAATAATAATAACATAGATAGTATTAATAATAATAATCATAATAACAATAATCATAAGAACAATAATCATAAGAAAAATAACAATAATAACCATAATAATGATTATAATAATAATAATAATAATAATATACACACACAGTGTGTTTGGATGAGTAACACTGAAATCACACAGAACAAGGAAACTCTGCAGGGAATCTTTAAGGTGCAAGTACTGAGACGGGAAAATTAGGCATAAAGTTGAAAATGTGATTAAACCATTTCCCCCCCACAAATCTTTAGAATTCAGGGAAGTGCTGTGTGTGTTTGACAAATTCAAATATTATCTTGGGTTAAAGCAACATTTTGGGAAATAGGTTTATTTGCTTTCTTGCCGAGAGTTAGAGGAGAGAGATAAATATTGTTTTGATCCCGTTTGAATTGCTCCATGAATCACACAGATGATGTTTGTACATTTAAAACATAATTTATTAAGTTCAGAAAGTCTCAGTTTGTAATAAAACTGTTGAAGTCTCAGACTGTGAAAATAAATCATTAGAAAGACGACGCAGCTTAAATCTAATACTAATCTAAACCCAATCTTTTAAATTGACAAGCGTCATATGTGTAATATGAAATGTAAGAAAAATAGAAATAAAGGAGTATGCATCATGTAACACAATACACGTAGAAAAATATAAGTAAGTAATAAAAAAGATAAAAATAAGAAATGAGAATATAAGATATGTACAAATATTTGCATTAAGACATGCGATACACAACATATATCCACAGTGTAAATCAGTAAATACGAAATGCTGAGAAGTGGGATCTATTCAGCGTGTTAAATATAAATGCAAGAATGGTATAAATAAGAATTAAATAAGAATATGTATTAAAATGTACAGTATAAATGCAATATTAATGAGTGTGTTAAATATAAATGCAAGAATGGTATAAATAAGAATTAAATATGAATATGTATTAAAATGTACAGTATAAATGCAATATTAATGAGTGTGTTAAATATAAATGCAAGAATGGTATAAATAAGAATTAAATATGAATATGTATTAAAATGTACAGTATAAATGCAGTATTAATGACAGAGTATTGCACAGTTGGATTATTGCACAATTTAACTGGTTTTGCCATAAAAGAACCTCAGTTTTGATCCCTCATCTTACAGTATGATTTAGAGCAAACTTTATTTTTTTAATATTTTAAGCATTTATTTATTTATTTGTTTCAACTTTTATTTCGAACTTGTAAAATAATAATAATAATTAAAAAAAAGAGAATCATCATACAACAAGTGGACTGCCAGAAAAAAAAGCAGTATCCACATACAACGAAAATCATAAGCAAAAGAAATTGTCAAACACTTGCCTTGGTTTACATATTCGAAAAGGAGTGAGAAGAAGTACAAACTTATTTAATCTCTTCTCCATAACTCATTCATTAATGAGTAACCAGCGTCCTTATTGAGCTAAACATATAGTCCAAGTTATTTTATCCTAAACTTGTTTAACTATAATTATTACCTTTCATCTCTGTCATATAGAAATATAAATCAATTACTGATATAATTATCCTTATCAAAATATAAATTCATTATCAGTCAAGAATACCAAATCATTACTTAATATTGAGCAAACCAGATAAATAAATAAACAGTAATATATAGATAAACAGTAATAAATAAATAAACAGTAATAGATAAATAAACAGTAATAAATAAATAAACTGTAATATATAGATAAACAGTAATAAATAAATAAACAGTAATATATAATAAACAGTAATAAATAAATAAACAGTAATAAATAAATAAACAGTAATATATAATAAACAGTAATAAATAGATAAACAGTAATAAATAAATAAACAGTAACCCCTGTAGACACAAACCTCCACTTCATCCCTGTACTTTGAGAAAATCATGTCTTTATACCTTATTTTAAACTGCTCTAAGTTTGGACATTGCTTTAGCTCCACATTAAAACTGTTCCATAGTTTCACTCCACAGATTGAAATACAAAAACTTTTTTTTTTGCATTGATAAAGTAAATGACAGAATAACGTTGTGATGTTTGTGTTTCTCACCTCCAGTGTTGTGGATCAGAACCAGCACAGTGAGGATTCTGCTGAAGGCCATGGCTGCACAGAGTGAAGCGGCTCTCTGCAGCCTGCAGCTTTATACACAGCTGGACAGATGTTTATCACCATCAGAACCTCCTTCTGCTCTCAAACCAACAAACACTTCCACTTTGTGAGGCTTTATATGTTTGACCCACAACATTTCAGAGAGAAATGTTATATTCTTAACTTGAAATGCATCTCAGAGTTGTATTAATCACTTATACATCCATTATGAATGAATAACTTAAACATTATTAATTTATTGTATTATTTATTATTTAACGGTATTGTCTTTTTGATATTACTAACGTGGAGGTTCCGGCTCAGTTCTGATCCTGAGCAGCATCAGATCGGAACCTTCAGCGGTGCTCCGGTTTCTGCGGGGGTTTATTTGTATGAAGCACAGCGTTTCGTGTGACGTCGTCGTCGAAGTTTACTTCTGGTGTTTACTTCTCAGCTGGAGCCGCTCGGTACCGATAGACTGGTTCTACTGTTAGCCCGGTACCGATAGACTGGTTCTACTGTTAGCTCGGTACCGATAGACTGGTTCTACTGTTAGCTCGGTACTGATAGACTGGTTCTACTGTTAGCTCGGTACCGTTAGCCCGGTTAATAGCGTTAGCCCGGTTAATAGCGTTAGCCCGGTTAATAGCGTTAGCCCGGTTAATAGCCCGGGTTAATGTGTAAACATGGAACGGGCAGCCAGCGTCAACGCAGATCCGGTTCATCGCTCCTCTGACGGAACCGGCGAGTCTGATGGTAAGTGGGTCTGAAGGTACCGGTGGGTCTGAAGGGTCTGACGGTACCGGGGGGTCTGACGGTACCGGTGGGTCTGACGGTACCGGTGGGTCTGAGGGGTCTGACGGTACCGGGGGGTCTGAGGGGTCTGACGGTACCGGTGGGTCTGAAGGTACCGGTGGGTCTGACGGTACCGGGGGTCTGAGGGGTCTGACGGTACCGGGGGGTCTGAGGGGTCTGACGGTACCGGTGGGTCTGAAGGTACCGGTGGGTCTGACGGTACCGGGGGTCTGAGGGGTCTGACGGTACCGGGGGTCTGAGGGGTCTGACGGTACCGGTGGGTCTGACGGTACCGGTGGGTCTGACGGTACCGGGGGTCTGAGGGGTCTGACGGTACGGGTGGGTCTGACGGTACCGGTGGGTCTGAAGGTACCGGTGGGTCTGACGGTACGGGTGGGTCTGACGGTACCGGTGGGTCTGAAGGTACCGGTGGATCTGACAGTACGGGTGGGTCTGTGTTTAAAGGTATTAATATGTATTTACTGGTTCTGAAGCTCTTGTTTATCTCTTATTTACAGGTCGTTGCACACAGTGGCGCAACTGGATCGGGTTCTGGTGAGTGTGTGCTGCTTTCAGAACCACTGATCAAACAGTCAAACATTGTTAAACTGATGATGCTGATTTTCACAGCGAGCTACACTGAAAGTAGGCCAGTGTTAAAGCTGCAGTAGGCAGAATGTTGCTGACATCATTGGGCTAACATCCCATAATAACCTGTCAGCATATTGTAATTCAAGTGAGTTCTGCTCCTCCTCATGTCTCTGTTTTCAGACTTTAGAACCTCTAGCCTAGTGACGGGAGACTTTGTCCAATCACAGGTCATTTTACTTATATTTATTACACGGCTGTGTTGAATACTCGATTCTGATTGGTCAACCAAGGCGTTCTGCGGTCTGTTATTTCTGTATAACAGACCGTTGTTATGTATAACAGACCGTTGCTATGGGCGCAGCTCTGATGTCGGACTCTGGTGGACCATTTTTGTGTCTAAATATTGATTTCTTCAGTAAGTAGCCGTGTAATAAACTGGATAATGTACAGCTAGCATGTCATTGTTGTGAAAGAATCCCCGACGCGAAGCTGTACATTATCCCTTACTTAAGAAATGTACATTATCCCTAACTTAAGAAATGTACATTATCCCTTACTTAAGAAATGTACATTGTACTTTACATTATCCCTTACTTAAGAAATGTACGTTATCCCTAACTTAAGAAATGTACATTATCCCTTGCTTAAGAAATGTACGTTATCCCTTACTTAAGAAATGTACATTGTACTTTACATTATCCCTTACTTAAGAAATGTACATTATACTGTACATTATCCCTTACTTAAGAAATGTACATAATCCCTTAGTTAAGAAATGTACATTGTACTGTACATTATCCCTTACTTAAGAAATGTACATTATACTGTACATTATCCCTTACTTAAGAAATGTACATTATACTGTACATTATCCCTTACTTAAGAAATGTACATAATCACTTACTTAAGAAATGTACATTATACTGTACATTATCCCTTACTTAAGAAATGTGCATTATCCCTTACTTAAGAAATGTACATTATACTGTACATTATCCCTTACTTAAGAAATGTACATTATCCCTTACTTAAGAAATGTGCATTATACTGTACATTATCCCTTTCTTAGGAAATGTGCATTATCCCTTACTTAGGAAATGTACATTATACTGTACATTATCCCTTACTTAAGAAATGTACATTATCCCTTAGTTAAGAAATGTACATTGTACGGTACATTAGCCCTTACTTAAGATATGAAAGGCTCCTGACAACTTAAATAAATAAATCAAAACTATTTCAGATAATGTTCTATTAGTTTGTCGCGGTAAAGAAATCTACTGTAAGTAGGAAAAATACTATTTTGTTTATTAGTCATAAATAATTGATGCAATCTGGTGAAAGTTTGAATTAGTGCTACATGTAGGAAATGTAACAGCGGAAGTTATTCGTGTTATTAGAGTTATTAGAGTTATTTGTGTTATTAGAGTTATTAGAGTTATTAGAGTTATTAGTTTTATTAGAGTTATTAGAGTTATTAGTGTTATTAGTGTCCCTTAAATGAATATAAGAGCAGGGTATCATATTTTAGTACTTTTTGAGTACCATCAGCCTTGCTTACACCTATTATTGGCTGGACCGCAGAGGGCCAGCTCTACAAACTCTAAAGTCTGTCCCCGACTGACTGACTGACTGACTGACTGACTAACTGACTGAGTGACTGAGTGATGAAGTTACAGGATTGGTCGGCAGAGTGCTGGAGTTTCCTCATTGGTCGTTGCTCTTTCAAAATGAAAAGGCGGAGAACAGTTCTGTGTTTATGTTTTCTGGGGAGCGTGTCAGCGGTTCAATGTAACATTACATAGCGCTGTTGTTGTGCATGTGCTATTGTTTATGTTCGTTTAAGTTACGTTATGTTGTGCTTCGTATTGTGTTACTAGCAGCCACACGTCACTATCGCGGTATAAACCCAAAATAAACAGACTGTGCTGTGATTTAATTGCAATAAACGGTCAAAATAATGCCGAAATAACGACATTATGATGTCGATTTGTAAAAAGACTGAATTCATGCTTTGTCAAGTCTGTCCGCAACACAACAAGCAAACAACTTTTAAAATGCTTGTTTTCTGAACGGAGTTCGGATCGATCAACGCCAGGCTGTGATAACACCAGCTACTCAATCAACACTCAACATAACGTCATCTAGGCATAAATACGGCAGCGACGTTGTTGTAAACAGATCAAAGTCTGCCGAAATAACTACATAATGATGCTGATTAGTAAAAAGTCTGAATTCATGCTTTGTCAGGTCTGTTACCATGACGACAAGCAAACAACTTTTAAAATGCTTGTTTTCTAAATGGAGTTCGGATCGATCAGTGTCCGGCTAATTAACACTCCATCTAGGAATAAATACGGCAGCAACAACGTCAGTGATGACAGCTGGAATATCTCAACGCTGATAAACTTTCGCGAAGTGTGTATATATTGTTACACATCACTTATATGATGAATGCTTTTGATACACATGCTTTCATAAAAAACTGAAATAATTTTAACCTTGCATAATGTATGTCATGCTAATACCTTTTCACCTTGTATAAAATGTATAATATACTGACTAGTAAATGTTACCATTTATACATACTGACCATATACTCGGTTTTGACCGAGTCTTGTTGTCATTTATTTTCTCATCTAAATGATCATTTTCATTTGCTTTTTTATCTTGTAAAGTCAACATTAAACGCTGATGCATGAAGAAGTTTGTCTCCACTCAGCCAGTATCTTAGTATCTTAGTCGTTTGCTGACTGTGTGTTATCTATCTCCTCTCCCGATCAGCTGACTGTGTGTTATCTATCTCCTCTCCCGATCGATCAGCTGACTGTGTGTTATCTATCTCCTCTCCCGATCGATCAGCTGACTGTGTGTTATCTATCTCCTCTCCCGATCGATCAGCTGACTGTGTGTTATCTATCTCCTCTCCCGATCAGCTGACTGTGTGTTATCTATCTCCTCTCCCGATCAGCTGACTGTGTGTTATCTATCTCCTCTCCCAGGCTCCTCGGATTGTGCAACAACTTTGCTTACGTGGTGATGCTGAGCGCCGCTCACGACATCCTCCAGAAACAAGAGTCACAAAACGCCACAGCACCTGTAAGAAGGCACATTTATATTTTAAATATGTTGTATTGCACCGACCCTTGTTATCGCTATAAAGTCTGTATAGACATAAAGCAAGATTCTTTTACCTTTTTCCTTTTTTTATATCTAGACTTCAGCCACGTTGGCCGTGGATCTCCAAGGTGGGAACAGCAGCAACAGCAGCCGCTATGACTGCAACCCGGTCTCTACTGCGGTAAATGGACATTCACTACACAACAGGGAACAACCTTGAAGGGATAGAGCGGGTGTTTCTCAGGCTGTATGAGGTGCTTATCTATAGTCAGTGTATTACCTACAGTTGGTGCGTCCCCAGTATGGAGAAACAGACAGGAGTTACTGCACTGAACCAAAGTAATGTTCTGCTGAGGACGGGGCGGAGCAGCTAAACACATTATACACACCTAAAAGAAAGGTTCACCTAAAAACATCAATATCAGTTTAAGTTGGACGCTATATTTAGAATATTTTCACTGCTTTACCTCACCATCAGACAGCTCTTTCTGACGGGGAACTGAAGCCGTTATATCCATCTCTGCTCTCACCAAAGAAACCAGACTCCACTGAAAAAAAACGTAATTCTACCTCTCAGAACACAGGAGTTTCTGGTCTACTGCCGCATCCATCGGTTAGTTTGTTGGAGTTATTGTGTGACTTTGGTGAATCTGAACTCCCCAGTTAAAACACCAAAGTCACACAATAACACCAACAAACTAACCGATCGAGGCAGCGTAGACCAGCAGCTCCTGTGTTCTGAGAGGTAAAATTACGTTTTTTTTCAGTGGAGTCTGGTTTCTTTGGTGAGAGCAGAGATAACGGTTTCAGTTCCCCATCGGAAACATAGACTGTATAGCTGTCTCACGGCGAGGTAGACCAGTGAAATGATTCTAAATATAGTGTACACTTAAACTGATATTGATGTTTTTAGGTGAGCCTTTCTTTTAGGAGTCTAAAGTACGTTTTGCTCCCGTGCAGTAAAATCCTGTCTGCTCCCGTGCAGTAACTCCTGTCTGCTTCTCCAAACTGGAGGTGTGCTGACCGTCATCTACTGAAGGTAATAAACTGATTATGGAGAAGCACCTCATACAACCCTACTGAGAAACACCTGCTCTATCCCTTTAACCAGTCTGTATGTTGACAGAGAGTTATTAGTTTAAGAGAGAGTTTGTGTGTATTTAGCAGTGGAGCGACTGCCTTTTAAAGATGTTTTTAGACAGTAAGCTGAGTAAACAGGTACTGAAACTAATAAACTAGAACTGAAAGTACCAGAATGTGTTCAGCTGCCGGTATCCCTCGGTGTTATGAGGCTAAAAGGCAGAACAAACAAGGGATTGTTATATCACATATGTAACACACACTTTGGGTAAGCATAAAAAATACTCCACAGAAATGTAATAATGTAATTTCCCCCAGCATTTCTTAATGGGCACATCATGTTAGACATAGAAACACTGATGCTTTCCTCCTCAGGCCGTGCTGCTAGCTGACATCCTCCCAACGCTCCTCATCAAGCTGACTGCTCCCTTTGTCATCCACAAACTGCCTTATGGGTAAGATGATGGTCATCAGCTGTGGACCTGTTCATTCAAATAATCATTCCATGATTGTAATATCCATCAGTTATTATACACAAACATTTTGGCTAAACTCAGGCTAAACTAGGGCTAAACTAGGTCTAAACTAGGGCTAAACTAGGTCTAAACTAGGTCTAAACTAGAGCTAAACTAGGGCTGTCAAAATGGACCAAAAATAACGTTCCAATATTAGTTCTAAAAAAACACATCGGTTCGAACTATTCTAATATCTATTTTTGCACATTACGTACATGACACGTGTCCTAACTGGCCGCGTGCTGCAGCAGCACTGCTCTGATTTGAGCTGAGCTTTTGTCAGATGTAGGCTTGCTGCGGTAGTCGGTGATACTGGTGTCACACGGTGATACTGGTGTCACACGGTTTCACACACGGTGTCACGCGGTGTCACGCGCTGTCACACGCTGTCACACGCTGTCACACGCTGTCACACGCTGTCACGCGGTGTCACACGGTGATACTGGTGTCACACGGTTTCACACACGGTGTCACGCGGTGTCACGCGCTGTCACACGCTGTCACACGCTGTCACGCGGTGTCACACGCTGTCACGCGGTGTCACACGCTGTCACACACTGTCACGCGGTGTCACACGCTGTCACGCGGTGTCACACGCTGTCACACGCTGTCACGCGGTGTCACACGGTGATACTGGTGTCACACGGTTTCACACACGGTGTCACGCGGTGTCACGCGCTGTCACACGCTGTCACACGCTGTCACGCGGTGTCACACGCTGTCACGCGGTGTCACACGCTGTCACACACTGTCACGCGCTGTCACACGCTGTCACACGCTGTCACGCGGTGTCACGCGCTGTCACACGCTGTCACGCGGTGTCACGCGGTGTCACACGCTGTCACGCGGTGTCACACGCTGTCACACACTGTCACGCGGTGTCACACGCTGTCACACGCTGTCACACGCTGTCACACACTGTCACGCGGTGTCACACGCTGTCACACGCTGTCACGCGCTGTCACACGCTGTCACGCGCTGTCACGCGCTGTCACACGGTGGTCGGGCATACACCGATTACATTACTTGCCCACATTCACATTCTACATTTGAATATATCTACACCGATCAGCCATAACATTAAGACCACTGACAGGTGAAGTGAATAACATTGATTATCTGGTTACCATGGCACCTGGCAGTGGGGGGGATATATTAGACAGCAAGTGAACATTTTGAACTTTGAACTTTGTGTTGGAAGCAGAAAAAATGGGCCAGCGTAAGGATGTGAGCGACTTTGACGAAGGCCAGATAGTGCTGACTAGACGACTGGGTCAGAACATCTCCAGAACTGCAGCTCTTGTGGGATGTTCCCGGTCTGCAGTGGTCAGGACCGACCAGAAGTGGTCCAAGGAAGGAGAACCGGGTCAGACCCGAGGCTCATTGATGCACGTGGGGAGCGAAGGCTGGCCCGTGTTGTCCGATCCAATAGAAGAGCTACTGGAGCTCAAACTGCTGAAAAAGTTAATGCTGGTTCTGATAGAAAGGTGTCAGAACACACAGAGCATCTCAGTTTGTTGCGTATGGGGACCGGTCAGGGTGCCCACGCTGACCCGATGTTATGGCTGATCGGTCTATACACATATATATATATATATATATATATATATATATATATATATATATATATACAGTATATGTATATATTCAAATGTAGAATATTCGTTTCCACCCCTGATGTAAACTTAACTCTTGATTATTTGTTGTCTTGATAAATTTAGCATGATGTACATTTTATTCACTAATTCTTTCACTGAACACGTCCTTGGTCGTCGTGGTAACACAGATGTTTGTGTCTTCCAGCGGCTCAGTGGCCACAATGCTTCTCTTACCTGGTGGTATTTTATTTAAAGAAAGTGTGGAGTTTCACTGGTGGTAGCTTATCACAGTGGAACCATCATTATTATATTATATGATATTATATATATATATTATTATATAGTACAGGTAGTGGAATCCTGGTGTCATTTCATTGCAGTACACACAGACTGGTTGACCTTATTTGGTTCGTATACAGTCTGTAAGTTATTGGACAGTTAATAGAGCAAAAAGAATATTATCCAAATAAAAGCATGGTGCTTTAATGTTTGTGTACTACATGAGAGTTGTACTGTGTTGTAAATGTACTGCTTTATTCCTGTTTTCCTAGTTTCCGAGTGTTGTTCTGCGCCGTCACGGCAGCCACAAGTTTCCTCGTCGTGTCCTTCTCCTCGACGGTGTGGATGAGCATTCTGGGTAAAGACGTGGTATATTTGATCATTATTGGTGGAGGAGCTGTCAGGAAGTGTGATGATGGATTAGATACAGCTCAATATACTCTCAGTTTCACATCCCGTCTTCTTATCTGAGTGGGTTCAGCTGCGGTTATTTCACAGAAACATGATACCATCTCTTATCATGAGCTGCTGCTAGAAATATTTATCTCCATGCTGAGACTGATCAGTGAGCTCGTTTGTGTATTTATATACACTTATTTAATATATTAAGAGTTTAAGAGGACGAGGCAACTGAATCTAAAGCCTCTTTCACACATACATAGTTCGTGGTAAATTATAAATACTGGGATAAACTTTTGATGCTTTAAAGCACCTTTAGGAACCTTTAGGAGGATCTATTGGCAGAAATGGAATATAATATTGATAAGTATGTTTTCTTTAGTGTATAATCACCTGATGATAAGAGTCGTGTTTTCATTACGTTAGAATGAGCTGCATTTAGCATAAAACAATATGCTCAGATCATAACATGGCAAACTGCAGCCCAACAGGCAACAACAGCTGTCAGTGTGTCAGTGTGCTGACTTCACTATGACTTGCCCCAAACTGCATGTGATTATCATAAAGTGGGCATGTCTGTAAAGGGGAGACTCGTGGGTACCCATAGAACCCATTTACATTCACTGATCTGGAGGTCAGAGGTCAAGGGACCCCTTTGGAAATGGACATGACAGTTTTTCCTCTCCAACGTTTAGTGTAAGTTATAATAATAATAATAGTCTGACCTGGTTGGTACTGATGGATTCATCAGGTTTTATAGTTTACTATGATACCAGTAGTAGTAGTAGGTTTATAGTTTACTATGATACCAGTATCTTCACTCTAGCTTTAAAACAGAGCCGCTACAACCTAAAAATCACAAGTTGCGTTAATGCTTTAAAGAAATTAGTGGCGTTACAACAGATTTGCGTTAACGTGTTATTATCGTTATAACTTTGGCAGCTCTAGTATTTATTCAAGTTCAAGTTCAGGTTTATTTCCAGGAACATGGCGGGCGAGGAGCTGTCTTTGTCCAGTGCCGATGTTCTTGGAATGTATTTAATATAGTTTAAAGTTTTCCTGTGATCTACTTGAATCACAAACACACATTGGATCCATTAACAGAGCGCCGGGTGCTGAGCCGGACTCACAGCGGAGTGACGGCTCGCTCGCTTCACGTGAAAACGTCTGTTGTCAGACGGACGTAACCCTTTACCTGCTCGTCCCTGCAGTGTTGACTTGACTGAATTTAGTGTGTGAGCGTCTCCTCTGACCATAGACCTTTTTCATTTAGGATATTATGAGTTATTGTTGTATAAAAAGCACAGGTGGAACTAATAATATGAATGTTCCTGTCCAGCCATGAGAGTGAGCCAGCAAACACAACAACACGACTGGCACACACAGCCATAATTAATGTAATTAGCTCTTAATTAAAATGGCAAAGAGGAAGTAACATGATTGGATCTACTAACTCCATATAAATGATTCAGCTATCACTTCACAACTAATTAGATTAATTACACAGTTCCAACACTGAAGGACGACTGAACTCACATGTGACTCTTCTTCCTTTTCAAACTAAGGAATAAACCTCCTGTGATCATTACTTCTCTGTGATTCATCTCTGTCTTCTCTCTCTCTGTGTCTCTAGGAGTGATCTTTGCCAGTATCAGCGCCGGACTGGGAGAACTGTCCTTCCTCTCTCTCACCGTCTACTTCAGCAGGTAAACACTTCATTACAAGCTGAGATGAGACGGCAGCAGAGTACCTGCAGAGTACCTGCAGAGTACCTGCAGAGTACCAGCAGAGTACCAGCAGAGTACCTGCAGAGTACCAGCAGAGTGCCTGCAGAGTGCCATCAGAGTACCTGCAGAGTACCTGCAGAGTACCAGCAGAGTACCTGCAGAGTACCTGCAGAGTACCTGCAGAGTACCTGCAGAGTACCAGCAGAGTACCTGCAGAGTACCTGCAGAGTACCAGCAGAGTACCTGCAGAGTACCTGCAGAGTACCAGCAGAGTACCTGCAGAGTACCAGCAGAGTACCAGCAGAGTACCTGCAGAGTACCTGCAGAGTACCAGCAGAGTACCAGCAGAGTACCTGCAGAGTACCAGCAGAGTACCTGCAGAGTACCTGCAGAGTACCAGCAGAGTGCCTGCAGAGTACCAGCAGAGTACCTGCAGAGAACCTGCAGAGTACCAGCAGAGTACCAGCAGAGTACCTGCAGAGTACCAGCAGAGTACTAGCAGAGTACCAGCAGAGTACCAGCAGAGTACCAGCAGAGTACCAGCAGAGTACCTGCAGAGTACCAGCAGAGTACCAGCAGAGTACCTGCAGAGTACCAGCAGAGTACCTGCAGAGTACCAGCAGAGTACCAGCAGAGTACCTGCAGAGTACCAGCAGAGTACTAGCAGAGTACCAGCAGAGTACCAGCAGAGTACCTGCAGAGTACCTGCAGAGTACCAGCAGAGTACCTGCAGAGTACCTGCAGAGTACCAGCAGAGTACCAGCAGAGTACCTGCAGAGTACCTGCAGAGTACCTGCAGAGTGCCATCAGAGTACCAGCAGAGTACCATCAGAGTACCTGCAGAGTACCTGCAGAGTGCCATCAGAGTACCAGCAGAGTACCAGCAGAGTACCAGCAGAGTACCTGCAGAGTACCTGCAGAGTACCAGCAGAGTACCAGCAGAGTACCTGCAGAGTACCTGCAGAGTACCAGCAGAGTACCAGCAGAGTACCTGCAGAGTACCTGCAGAGTACCAGCAGAGTACCATCAGAGTACCTGCAGAGTACCTGCAGAGTACCAGCAGAGTACCAGCAGAGTACCTGCAGAGTACCTGCAGAGTACCAGCAGAGTACCTGCAGAGTACCAGCAGAGTACCTGCAGAGTACCTGCAGAGTACCTGCAGAGTACCATCAGAGTACCTGCAGAGTACCTGCAGAGTACCAGCAGAGTACCAGCAGAGTACCTGCAGAGTACCTGCAGAGTACCAGCAGAGTACCTGCAGAGTACCTGCAGAGTACCATCAGAGTACCTGCAGAGTACCTGCAGAGTACCTGCAGAGTACCAGCAGAGTACCAGCAGAGTACCTGCAGAGTACCTGCAGAGTACGCTGTAGACTGTTGATAGAAAATGGCTCCAACAGTAGGACATTATACATTACTGCATATTATTCTATCAATAAGAATTATTAGCTGTTTGAAAAGTCATTGAGGGGATGGATGGATGGATGGATGGATGGATGATGGATGGATGATGGATGGATCGATGGATGGATGAATGATGGATGGATGGATGGATGGATGATGGATGGATGGATGGATGATGGATGGATGGATGGATGGATGAATGATGGATGGATGGATGGATGGATGGATGGATGAATGATGGATGATGGATGGATGGATGGATGGATGAATGATGGATGGATGGATGATGGATGGATGGATGGATGATGGATGGATGGATGGATGGATGAATGATGGATGGATGGATGGATGGATGGATGGATGAATGATGGATGATGGATGGATGGATGGATGGATGAATGATGGATAGATGATGGATGGATGTATGGATGGATGATGGATGGATGGATGGATGTATGGATGGATGATGGATGGATGGATGATGGATGGATGGATGGATGGATGATGGATGGATGGATGATGGATGGATGGATGATGGATGGATGATGGATGGATGAATGGATGGATGGATGGTCAGATGATGGATGGTGGATGGATGGATGATGGATGGATGAATGATGGATGGATGATGGATGGATGAATGGATGGATGGATGGATGGATGTATGGATGGATGATGGATGGATGGATGATGGATGGATGATGGATGGATGGATGGGTGTATGAATGGATGGATGGATGGATGGATGGATGGAGGGATGATGGATGGATGGATGGATGGATGGATGGATGGGTGGATGGGTGGATGGATGATGGATGGAGGGATGATGGATGGATGGATGATGGAGGGATGGATGGATGGGTGTATGAATGGATGGATGATGGATGGAGGGATGATGGATGGATGGATGATGGAGGGATGGATGGATGGATGGATGGAGGGATGATGGATGGATGGATGGATGGATGGATGGATGGATGGATGATGGATGGATGATGGAGGGATGGATGGATGGGTGTATGAATGGATGGATGGATGGATGGATGGAGGGATGATGGATGGATGGATGGATGGATGGATGATGGATGGATGGATGGATGGATGGATGATGGGTGGATGGATGGATGGATGATGGGTGGATGGATAGATGGATGGATGGATGGATGGATGATGGATGGATGGATGGATGGATGATGGATGGATGATGGATGATGGATGATGGATGATGGATGGATGGATGATGGATGAAAAAACATTTCAAGCTGAGAACATGTTATTAAAAGACAGTATTTTGTACATGTTTACAGTAAGTTGTAAATGTATTAATAACTATGTTTTGTTGGTTCTGTGTGTCGAGCCGCCTCCTCTCAGTCGAGGAGTCGACTAAGATTTATTTTTTCGATTAGACGTTTTTTTATGATTTTTTCATGCTGAATGATTTATTTCCAAGAAACGTATGAGCACATCTCTGGTAAACACAAGACTAGAAACTAACTATTAAATCGATTAAATCAACTTATTGATTAGATGACAAAATCGTATGTGTGTGTGTGTCGTGGACTTAGAGTTTCCTTGGACAGCCGCTCTGTGATGCAGTGACATGGAAGCATATTCCTGCCAGGAAAGAATTAAAATAGGTCAAATGTTCAAAAATACAAGTATTCACCGTAAGTTAAAAAAGTGATACCAAGATTATTAAAATAATGACATAGTGAATTAAAATTACAACTTTTTCAGGCCTTTTCGCACCGGGTGCATGAGGAATAAACGACATGATAACCAACTCCCAGGATGCTGTTGACCCAGAGCAGCGTCTGGCAGTCTGTCTGTTGTGCAGTGTATATGTCTAGGGCTTTTATTGTGAAAGGTAAGAAAGGAAGGGGAGGATCTGGTCTGCGCTGCCTTTGTCGAGGTTGAAAGGAGTAATAAAGTTACCGTGTTGGTTCGGACTACGGAGCCTCTGTGTTGTTGTACAGTGTGGTGTAAATATGGAATATGTCACAACGTGATTGGTTGATGCCAACAATAGTTTATTCGTATTACGAAAGATCAGAAAAATTGACCTTGTTATAAAAAGAATTACACGTGAATTACTCATGACAAAGCAACAGCGAATTAATTGCAGGAAAAAAAGCTTCTCCAGTGTGTAAAGGCCTTTGGTTTCCTATCATTCTGACTAACCATGGCTGTTTTAATTAGTATTATTAGGTTATTATTCCTAACCTCTCACCTCCTCTCTTTCCTCCCCCTGGTGGAAATGTGCTTTAGCTTCTAGCTGTGAACAGAGGCTGTTTTTAAAAAGTCTTTCTTTTTGGAACCTTTGCGGAAAATCTGACATCCTGGATTTCAGACTTATTTCAGTGATTTGTGTGTTTGTTGGCAATTGAGTGTGAAATCCCTGATGTTAGAGCTTCCTTAGATGAACCTTGAAGGAAGAGGCTTCTATTGACACACAACTGAACCTATCTCAGTCTCTTAGAGAGGATGTTAACCGCTCCCTGTCATGAACCTTACCCAGTGGGGAACATTTGGAAGATGGTCAGCGATGATGGTGAGTATCAGCTGATGGTCTAAGAACCACAGAGCTCTCCACGCTGCAGGTAGCCGCGGGCTAAAGAGGGCTAAAGGCCTTCACACACTAGGGGAGCGTTTTCAGTACATGAGTACACACACAACACAAATAATAAACGGTGAAAAAAGGATGTATTTTTTTTCTGGAACGAGGTTGATTTTACTGAGCTTTCGAACCGCGAATAAAGACATCGACCAATCACGTTGTACGGAGCGATCATATTCAATATGTGCACTATAGTGAACAACAACAACACAGAGGCTCCGTAGTCTGAACCAAGACAGCAAACTGGATGAGTCCTTTCAACCAGCGCAGACCAGACCCACTCCTTCCACTCTTACCTTTCACAATAAAAGCCCTAGACATATACACTGCATAACTGTTTACCAGAGGCACATTCACGAAAAGGACAATAAAACAGCTGTCAGTAGTTTAGGCTGCTCTGGCTCAAAGGGATCCTGGCAGCTGATCCTCTGTCTGTGTGAAGCTACTTGAACCTTCTATTGAACAAGTGTTGTTATTCACATCGCTGCCAGTGTGGATAGTTTTAATGTGAAATATTGGCAGGTGAGTATTTCACATTTTCCTGTTGTTTATTCATCAAGCCCCCGGTGTGTAAAGGAGCTGGGGCTAAGCCTGACTTTAACCCAGTCCGGATCCGGAGCAGGGTTAGCCCTGAGTCAGCGGGGTTATCCCCGGAAAATGGACTCAACACAGGGCTAAAGGTTGCCGGTGATGAAACGGGGCTAAAGTAAACAATGGTTTTAGTTGTCCAGTATGTTAAAGAGTGGTCACGCTTCATTGTAGAATGTAAACATTAGTCACATGACAGGTTGTAGCAGTGCAGTGTGAATCAAAGGTTAACCCAGGCTTAACAATGCTAAGTTATCCCAGGGTCAACTCTTAGGAATATGCAGAGTGAATGTGTACGCATGTATATGTGTGTAACTCTTATGTTCTTGTGTTTTTGTGCTGTATCGGTCATTAAGTTCACTAAACTCTGCACCAACATGGGTTCCCTCGTGCTTCAGGGACGTGCTGGGAGGTTGGGGTTCTGGTACTGGTGGAGCTGGTGTTGCTGGAGCTCTCCTCTACTCCGGCCTCACACAGGTCGGCCTCTCGCCACAGATCACACTCCTCATCATGCTGGTGGTGCCGTGTGCTATGCTGATTAGGTAAGTGTGGAAGTTAAGGACAACATTCTGTTATTGGAGAGCTGATAAGGTTCTGATATATTTGCACAACAGCACCTAAGAATGGAGAACAGTCGATAGCAGATAAAATGATTCTTCTCTCCCACCAGCTACTTCTTGGTGCTGGTTCTTCCCCCTACATTACCTCAGTGGAGAAGCAGGGAGTCAGAATACAGCGCCGTGGGATCAGAGGAGAGGCAGCAGCTGATGGATGGATCAGAGGAAGAGGAGCAGGAGAAAGCAACCACAGGTACATGGCACACACAACGCATTCAGACATTAGTTATACATTTCATTCAAAATCATCCTTTGACATTAAAGAAAATCAGCTAAAAGACTTTTAGAAGTGATATGTTGTTCTGTTGCTTGGTGCTGAGTGGTGAGCTTAACATTAGCTGCAATTCTGCAATGGAAGGCCCAGTGTTGCTATATATATATATATATATATATATATCTATATATATATATATATATATCAATATATATATATATATATATATAATAATGAGGGCCCAGTGTTGCTGTAACAGTTATATATACATATATATATATATATATATATATATATATATATATATATATATATATATATATATAGATAATAATGAAGGCCCACCCAGTGTTGCTGTAATAGTTATATATATATATATATATATATATATATATATATATATATAGAGAGAGATAAAAATGAAGGCCCAGTCGCAGAGCACTGCTGTAATAGTTTATATATATATATATATATATATATATATATATATATATATATATATATATATATATATAGAGAGAGATAAAAATGAAGGCCCAGTCGCAGAGCAATGCTGTAATAGTTATATATATATCTATATATATATATATATAGATATATATATATAGATAATAATGAAGCCCAGTCGCAGAGCACTGCTGTAATAGTTATATATATATATATATATATATATATATATATATATATATATATATAATAATGAAGGCCCTCGTTTGTTTTCTGTGGGAAAAGATTGATTTTGCTTTTGCTTTTAAGGTTTTTTAGTTAAACTCTGTATAAATGAGTCATTACGTTAGACACCAGGGTTTTGGACTTTTCACTCATTTGTGAAAACGTGTTAAGATGTGAGGTCAGATAACCTCAGTTTCCCCAGTTGTGAGGATGTTGTGTGTTCAGATATGTATCTCTGCATTAGAAGTGATAATGTGGGCGGGTTAGTGTGGGGAAACCAATATCCTTATCCACTCTGTGTAGCTGTGAACACTGATATCAATACACAACATGAGATAGCTTTGGGGTTGCTCAAGGGTGATTTTTTCAGGCATTATCATTAGGTAGGTCGACAGGTAGGTAGACAGGTAGGTAGACAGGTAGGTAGACAGGTAGGTAGACAGGTAGGTAGACAGTCCGTCACTTCAGTCCTCCCTCCAAAGACACTCCTCCAACATTATCATTATGAACGTAAACAATGAAAATGGCTGCTGTTAATACTCACAGCTGTCAAGATAGCAGCTGGTGGAAGGTGGTGATGTGCTGAGTGCACGTGCAGAGTGCACGGGCAGAGTGCACGTGCAGAGTGCACGGGCAGAGTGCACGCAGGCATGTAGGTAGACACAGAGGGGAACCTCCAGGTCTGAGAAGTGAAGCTCCTTAAACCTTCATTCTCTCTACCAGCCAGCAGGGGGCGACTCCTCTGGTTCTATAGAAGTCTCTGAGAAAATGAGCTTCTACTTCTCTCTTGATTTATTACCTCAGTAAACATTGTAAACATGAGTTTATGGTCTCAATCACTAGTTTCAAGTCTTCTTCAATACAGCATGATGTTCATTTAGTAAATTATGGTCCCATTTAGAGTCAGATAGACCATAAAGCAGGGGATGCTTTAGGGCGGGGCTACCTGCTGATTGACAGGTCGTTACCACGGCGTTGTCCGGTCTGGGAGTTGTCCGTGTTTTTAATCTTACAACTTTAACCCTTTAATCACAGTGTGTTTTCACTTCACTTATTCAGAGTTTGGTTGTACTTAGCTCCACCCTCTCTGTCACTGTAGTCCACAAACCAACGTCCACTTCTTATATACAGTCTATCTGTAAACAGGCAGGTAACCCGTCCAATCATTTCATTCGGACCGAATGAATGTTTATAACATGCGACAGATACAGATACTGGATTTTTTCTCCTTTTTGTTGTCCGAGCATTTGATTTATCGATCGCTGTCAGGACGTAATGAGAATTTCAACTACAAAAAAGAACATTACCAACCCTAGCTTTAAGTCGATATGGCGAACTTGTTTTCAAATAGTTTCCTATTTACACATCTAGGAGAGATGGAGCAACATAATCATTCATCTGGAGTTGTGTTTTGTCTCCCTGATGAGTCCAATATCTCTCTCTTGTAGCTCTGTTTTGGTCTCCACCAACTCCTGAGGGAAATATCTGGCTCTTTAGCTGCTAAACTGCTCTACATATAGCACAGACATGTGATGGATATTGACCATGGATGTTTCCTCAGTTGTAATTGCATCCTTTTGATTGTCTCTTTGTGTATTCATTCTGCATGAAGTACCCGGGTAGCTCCCGAACACAGTGAGAGACTACTGTTAGTAAAATGCACAAAGCTCATTGGTGTTTACCAGCCTGTTGGCGTTCTGATGCTTATTACCAAAAGATACCAGATAACAGAGATGTAATGTGAGAGCAGCTTTGTGTAACCCAGAGGTCAGAGGTCAGCAACCTGCAGCTCTTTAGCTCCTCTCCAGTGGCTCCCTGGGGATTTTTAAAAACATTTGTGGAAATGAATAACTGTTTTTTGTTTGCATTTTAATTTTGAGTTATCATTGTTGTAGGTCTACGGTACGACGGAGTTTTAGGGCCACATTGAGGGAAAAAAATCAATCTGAGATTTAGAGAATAAAGTCGTAATATTACGAGAATAAAGTCATAATATTATAAAGTAGTAATTTTATTTTATTTTTTCTCTTAAAGTTATGACTTTATTCTCGTAATATTTTGACTTTATTCTCGTAAAGTTATGACTTTATTCTCGTAATATCATGACTTTATTCTCGTTAAGTTATTACTTTATTCTATTAATATTATGACTTTATTCTCGTAAAGTTATGACTTTATTCTCGTAATATTATGACTTTTTTCTTATAATGTTATGACTATTCTCAGTATATTACGACTTTTTTTCTCGTAAAGTTATTACTTTATTTTCTTAATATTATGACTTTATTCTCGTAAAGTTATGACTTTATTCTCGTAATATTATGACTTTTTTCTCATAATGTTATGACTATTCTCGGTATATTACGACTTTTTTCTCATAAAATTATGACTTTATTCTCGTAATATTACGACTTTTTTCTCATAAAATTATGACTTTATTCTGTAAATCTCAGATGTTTTTCCCTCAATGTGACCCTAATACTCTGTAGTACATTAACACTTTGGCCCTCACTGCATTAGACTTATATTCTATACACTTAGACTATAAACTGTGTTACCTTCATCAAAATGATCAAATGTTTTGCGGCTCCAGACAGATTTTTTCTTCTTTTTCTTGCTTAAAATGACTCTTTTGATAGTAAAGGTTGCTGACCCCTGACCCCTGACCCCCTTCTCTTGAGGAGACAGAATCTGATTTTCCCTTTGTGTTGTAATTCATGGTATGGATGGTAGAGGTCGACCGATTTATCGGGCCGATTTTTTGACATTTCTTCATAATCGGCATCGGCCGATGCCTGAGCATATTAAGCCGATTATTAAACAGGCACATCTGCGGGCAGCCCGGTGTTGTTGTTGCTGTGGAACACGTGTGACACCGCCCCTTGTGTGTCAATCAAATTACCATTCTGCCGCCAGGTAGGCTTAAAATCTTCTCTTTCAAAGCCCTATATATTTAATTGGTTAGATATGAAATGATCCGACGTAATCTGTTTTTTTTTTGGTAACGGAGAATTTCTCTCCGTAGGTGACGTTAGCTGCGTGCGGGGCGGAGCAGCTCTCACATACACACTGCTGCAGCGCAGACACACACAGAGCTTCTGCTCTTAGTAACTGTGACGGAGAAAACTAAACTTATAAAGCGTGATTACAATTTACTAGAGTTGATGCTGACAATGCTTGTCATAAGTTCAAGTTTGCGTGTGAGGACACGAGCAATTTGTCGAAACATTTAGCAAAAAGTTCACTTCCTCATGAAACGTCTCTACGGTCTATGGGTCCTACATCGCGACTATGACGTCACTGGCCTGTGTGTAGTCCGCAGCAGATGTGAGCAGCAGGATGTGTAATACGAGTGAACAAAGTTATTATTATTTTTTGATCAATTAGATTATGGCCATATAGCTTGTAACAGTGTCTGTCAACAAACATAAATAAAAAACATGCTTTAGGACAGTTTTTGAAAGATGCTTAAAAGGTTTTGAGCCCTGCACTATTACTACTATTAACCATCATGCACAAAATGAAATATGCACTGCAGTGAAGACACAAAGTGCAAATTGGAGAGACAGACCATAAGTGTTGTTCAATAAATGTTTACTTAAGTTAAGACATTTTGTGTATCATATGTTATTATTAAGCTGTTATATTTTATCAGATGGAGGAAAAAAAGAAAACCAGCCAAACATATCGGCAAAAAAAAATCGGCATCATATATCGGCCATCGGCTGTCCTGATTCTGTAAAAAATCGGCATCGGCATCGGCCATAAAAAACCCATATCGGTCGACCTCTAATGGATGGTGGAGTGAACCTGTGACTAAGCTGTTTCTCCACACTGAACCCCCCCCCATGTGTCATGTGTTACCAGGCAGATTAAAAGAGGCTGCTGATGCTGATTTCCTTTCTGCACCACAACGTTGATGTGAATGAATTGGAAGTAGTGCTGTATGTTGTTGAATAAGTACTCAGGTCTTGTCCCCCCCCCCCCCCCCCCCCCCCTTAATGTAACAGAGGACCGGACCAGCGGACCGCTCACCTTCACAGACAAACTTCATGTCATCAAAGTAAGTTCACTCTTCACCGTGGTGGTAGCCAGCTATGAGGTCAGCGAGGTCACGAGGTCTCTGATTGACAGCTGTCAGTCAGACAGCTGTCTCCTGTTCACTGCAGCCATGATATATGCACAGTATTTATATATATATATATATATGAAGATATTATTGAAAACTAATGATGCTCTGTTCTTTAATGCTATTTGATGTAATCTTTGATAACCGATGATGATACTTTCATCAGCTGCGGTGCGCTCTGAGCCGCCGCTTCCCTAAACTGTGTCTCATCCAGAGACCAGAGCCTGTCAGACGGTCTGAAGGGGGGTTCTACCAGAACCTCATGCACAGCAGGCTATAGTAATGACTGTAATTACTGCTTTATATTCCATTATATTTTAGTATTTTTAATTGTCAGCTGGTCATTTAGTGTTTCCCTAATACAGACATTTCTTCCAGACCCCCCTGCTTAATATCAGCCATTAAAAACCTTCTGGACCTCCCTGATCTCTAAACCCTGGCTCCGGCCCTGCTCTCCACTTTACCTCAAACTGGACTATCTGTCTGCTTACACTGTAACTGCTCTTGATTGGTGTGAGCAGGGCTTGCTGAGGTTCGTGTTTCCCCTGGGACTGGTGTACTTTGCAGAGTACTTCATCAACCAGGGCTTGGTAAGTTCTCTGCTGCCCTCTGGCATCACATCCATCCAACTGCATGTTGTAGGCTGTGTGAAGCTATTCAAAAATAGAGCACAATATTGAGCCCAGAATAATGTAGACGTTTCCTTTTCCAGATGGAGCTGCTGTATTTCCCCCAGTTTTTCCTGTCCCATGCAGAGCAGTATCGCTGGTGAGTTAACCTCACTGGAGTCTTATTCTGAAGGAATGACCAAGGACGTAGACTTCAGTTAACTTATTAGTGTGTGTGTGTGTGTGTGTGTGTGTGTGTGTGTGTGTGTGTGTGTGTGTGTGTGTGTGTGTGTGTGTGTGTGTGTGTGTGTGTGTGCTCAGGTACCAGACGCTGTACCAGGTTGGTGTGTTGGTGTCTCGGTCCTCCCTGTGCTGTGTGAAGATCCGGAGAGTTTGGGCTCTCTCTCTGCTGCAGGTCAGAAACAGAGTATGAAGCAGCAGAAACAGGATGTTTAGGATGAAACTAACCAGCTCTGTCCTCATCAGCTGAACAACCCGAGCCCTTCTCAGAGACCTCGTTCACACCTGGCTTTAGACTGTGTTTTGGGTGTCTTTGGGGTAGCCAGCCAGTGGGAAACAGTAGCCAGCCAGTGGGAAACAGTAGCCAGCTAGGGGGAAATATAGTAATAATATATACTGATCTTAATTATTGCATATTTTAATGAGTTTGCCTGCCTGATTTTAAAAAATGTAGTGAATTATTGTAAAGGAGAATCAGGCTTCTAGTGTGTTGTATTCCACACAGTCTGTAAATATTTAAAACCATACTTATTCCTGACTGAGCAGAACTTTTGTAATTAAGAATCATTAGACCTTATTTATTATTTATTTATTGCCACTTCACTGTAAGGTTTATCAAGACATGCCACAATGATGGTTAACGTATGAATGCACTCTTATTCAGTGGAAATAAACACGGTTATTTTAAGGGTCCCAGGTCTATTCTAGCCTATGTATTGATTTTAAATTAAACTATTTATAAAATAACCCTGCGGCAAAAATAGCTCTGAAATAACAAATATTGTGCACCAGCTAACACTAAATATTGATCCCTTATCTTCAATAGTAACAGGTACAGTGATAACCCACAGAGAGCAGTACAGATACACCTGAAATAGACTAATCGGTGTTACAAAGATGAGCTCCAAAGATGAGCTCCAAAGATGAGCTACAAAGATGAGCTCCAAAGCGCTGGTCATTTCAGACTGCTTGCCATAAGCACAGCTTGTTGATTACCAACAGTCTGTGTTCTCCATCATCTCCCCTCCTCTCTGCCCTCCACAGGTGGTGAACGCCGTGCTGCTTCTGTTCGCGGTGCGTTACCAGTTCCTGACCAGCGCCTGGCTGGTGTTCGTTATCATCCTCTACGAGGGTCTGCTGGGTGGAGCTGCGTACGTCAACACCTTCTACTTCATCAGCAAAGAGGTTTGTTATTCGGGGTAACAATGTTTCACCAAGTCAAACGTGCCACTTCTTTCCAACTGATTCTACATAGCTGTTTTTTTTCTCGTTTTCAAGCTACTGTCAATGACAGTCAATACTTCCTGCATAAGTTTCACATTAAAAGCCTCAGCAGGTGTTGAATCACTCATGTGATCTTAACAGCATTCAAACAACAGTAAAGTGAAAGGGATCGAACACAGCTGTTGTGTTGGGTTTTAAAAAGGCCAGTGAATGTAGAGAATATGGGATGCTGAGGAACTGATTCATTACTAGCAGGTTGGACTATTGTGATGAAACAGCTGATAGGAGAAGTTCAGCTAGACGAGGAGACGAGAGCACATTACTCCTGCTTCAGCTAGCCTGCACTGGCTCACATACAGAGCTCTTAATGATATACAGTAGCATCTTCTTACATTTCTGACTTATTAACTCCTTATTAAGCAACAAGAGCCTGTATGTCCTCTGATGCTGCTGCTCCGTAGACCTGCTACCTGCTTATTCAGGCAGCCATTTAGTTCATGTAGTACATTTTTATCTTTTTCTACTACTTTTATTTCTCCTTTTGATTGGAACTTACATTCTATTTTTATGAACTTATTTTATTTATTTTTTTTACATTTTTCCTCTATTGTTTTGTTATTAATCCCATACTGTAAAGCACTTTGAGCTGCATTTTATGTATGAAAGGTGCTATCCAGTGCTGTAGGGATGGTGTATTTACGTAGTCCAACAGGAAGTGATCATCTCCCTGGTTCCCTCCACTAACAGGAAGTGATCATCTCCCTTGTTCCCTCCACTAACAGGAAGTGATCATCTCCCTGGTTCCCTCCTCTAACAGGAAGTGATCATCTCCCTGGTTCCCTCCACTAACAGGAAGTGATCATCTCCCTGGTTCCCTCCACTAACAGCCAATGGGATTGTTCCATTGGGTTTTGGATTATTGCAGAAAATAATCTCTGTGGCAAACACACGTTTATGATACTGACACGTTTTGTTCAGTAAGATAATCTCCACTAATGAACACCACTTTATGATTTATGAAGTGTGAATGAAATGGGCAGAAGTAAAAAGCTAATGTTAGGCTATAAGAGGTCGTTCACACGCCGCATCTAAAAACACGTGGAAAATTGCGGCCGTTCTCCAAGGCGCTCGGGAGGCTGCTCTCCTGTCACGCCTGGCGTTACTAAGCAACCAAAACCTGCGTGCTGCGATGACGATGAAGAAGAAGAAGTTGTGGTTATTTAGCAGGAATTCTCACTGCAGTCAGAACAAAGATGAATGGATTTCCAGCAGCATCAGTCCCTCACAGGAACGTTACTGCTCCGTGTGTCGGAGTCAGTCTGACCTTTCATCTGGAGGATGTGATGTCATCGCTCATTAAAACAGTCCGTGGGACAGATGGAACGCTATTGGTTGTTCCTCGTCACATGACATGTGCTGCAGCGTTCCAAAAGTTGAACTGTTTTTATCTCGGAGAGCAGCCGTCGCGCCCTGAAAAATAGGTGCTTGGGAACACTTGGGAACGCTTGGGAACGCTTAGGAACACTTAGGAACGCTTGGGAATGCTTAGGAACACTTGGGAATGCTTAGGAACGCTTGGGAACGCTTGGGAACGCTTAGGAACACTTAGGAACGCTTAGGAACACTTGGGAATGCTTAGGAACGCTTGGGAATGCTTAGGAACACTTGTGAACGCTTGGGAACACTTGGGAACGCTTAGGAACACTTAGGAACGCTTAGGAACGCTTGGGAATGCTTAGGAACACTTGGGAACGCTTGGGAACGCTTAGGAACACTTAGGAACGCTTGGGAACACTTGGGAACGCTTAGGAACACTTGGGAACGCTTAGGAACACTTAGGAACGCTTGGGAACGCTTGGGAACGCTTAGGAACACTTGGGAATGCTTTGGAACGCTTAGGAACGCTTGGGAACGCTTAGGAACACTTGGGAACGCTTAGGAACACTTAGGAACGCTTGGGAACGCTTGGGAACGCTTAGGAACGCTTGGGAACGCTTGGGAACGCTTAGGAACGCTTGGGAACATTTAGGAACACTTGGGAACGCTTAGGAACGCTTGGGAACGCTTGGGAACGCTTAGGAACGTTTGGGAACGCTTGGGAGCGTTTGGGAACGTTTGGGAACGCTTGGGAAAGCTTGGGAGCACTTGGGAACGCTTGGGAATGCTTAGGAACGCTTGGGAACGCTTGGGAACGCTTGGGAGCACTTGGGAACGCTTGGGAACGCTTGCACCGCAACGGCGTCGCTCTGCTGTTGGAGTGCGCTTTCCGTGTGTCTACATTGACAACAATGAATTTGAGGGCGCAAAAAAACGCGACATGTGAACGGCCGCTAAACGAACTCCACCACAGTCACATGACTCCGCGTCGCCACCACTCAGATAAAGGCGGACTAGTGTTCGGCTCGATGACGTTTAGTCTCATTTAGCCACTAGTTAGCAACCGTCTTTTTAAGACACGTAAAGACTTCAACATTCACCAGTGGGACATTTAATGACGTTATTTATATCGTAGAACAAAACGTTAAAATCTCTTCAGCTTGTGTTAACCACAGACTTTATTTCAGACATCTTAATAAAAACACACTGATTTCCAGACGAGGGAACAGGAAGTGACATCATGCTGACTCATTTCTGGGTTTTAGGACTCATTCCTGCAGCGCTCTATACAAATAAAGTTATTATTATTATTGTTATTATATATACAGTGTGTGTGTGTGTTCTGTCCATCCTGACTGCCTGATGTCTTTCGTCCCTCAGACTGAGGACAGACAGAGGGAGTTCTCCATGGCTGCTGCCAGTGTCGGAGACAGTCTGGGCATATCTGTGGCCGCACTCACTGCCTTCCCCGTCCACAGATTCTTCTGTTCGATGTGACCTCCGCCCACACACCGACCAGCACCATGAAGAAGCAAGACGTGGGTGCTTTCTATTAGAGGGATCTTTTTTTAAATCTGAAATGAGTTAAAGACCATCTGACAAAAGGAGACTTTACTCCTACATACAAATTATTGACTCCTCATACTGTATTCAACGTAGATTCCTAATCACCAGAGAGGTGGACTCGCTCACTAACAACTGTCTTTTCACCGGCTTACTGAACCTAATAATGTGTTTGGAGACGGACTGCATTAAGAGTCTGTTGCCTGCTGAGAAAAACTGATTATGCTGTCTTAGAAGTGCAGAAAATGTCCAAAGCTTGTTGTGGAGACCAATACGAGTTGTGCACTAACCTCGGTAACAAATAACAATGTTTTTTCCTGTTGCTGCTTCACAAGGAAATCCTTCCTGTGGTTCAGTAGTGAGAATCATTTAATATGAAGCAGCCAAAGCAAGACAGGAAATGTCCAGTTTACGTCTGCAGCAGTCGTAGTTTGGCAAAATGAAGAAATGCTTCAACACGCATCTCAGAGCAACATAGCATCACATAATCAGAACTTTTATAAATTACAATTAGGGTTTATTTGAACTGTTTCTGAGTAACAGGACAGAGTAGAGCATCTCATTTTCAAAGATAACACCTAAAGTGTCTTTGTCATATAGTCTGAAGAGCTCCTGTTAGTGGATTGACCAAACAACAGACTACACCAGAGTTGAGTTTAAGATAACAACATTCATTTTACTGACCTCACTAATTATTATTTATGATAATGAAGTGTTAACCCCTCACTGTCATTTAGAGCTGGCTATATATAAAATTACCTAGTGCAATTATCGCCCCATTTCCACCACAGGAACTAAGATCCTTTTGAGGAACTCTTTGCGTTCCCACCACAGGAACTAAGAACCTTTTGAGGAACTCTTTGCGTTTCTACCACAGGAACTAAGAACCTTTTGAGGAACTCTTTGCGTTCCCACCACAGGGACTAAGAACCTTTTGAGGAACTCTTTGCGTTTCTACCACAGGGACTAAGAACCTTTTGAGGAACTCTTTGCGTTTCTACCACAGGGACTAAGAACCTTTTGAGGAACTCTTTGCGTTTCTACCGCAGGGACTAAGAACCTTTTGAGGAACTCTTTGCGTTCCCACCACAGGAACTAAGAACCTTTTGAGGAACTCTTTGCGTTCCCACCACAGGAACTAAGAACCTTTTGAGGAACTCTTTGCGTTCCCACCACAGGGACTAAGAACCTTTTGAGGAACTCTTTGCGTTTCCACCACAGGGACTAAGAACCTTTTGAGGAACTCTTTGCGTTTCCACCACAGGGACTAAGAACCTTTTGAGGAACTCTTTGCGTTCCCACCGCAGGGACCAGAGTCTAAATTAAGTTCCGGGGACATTTTACATTTACATTTTTACCAAAAAGGTCCTGGTGGTCGGGGGGTAGTACTTTCTGAAAGTACAGGAACTTTCGGGGTGGAGTTTCCAGGGATGACCGTTGCTGATTGGTCAAACACACACACACACACACACACACACACACACACACACACACACACACACACACACACACACACACACACACACACACACACAGCGCCATTGCTTCAACTCGTGTACCACTTCACTCATAAACAAGGAAGTGCTCTAGTATTGATTTAGTACAAGGGGAGAACATTTCTCTCTGTTTGATAACGTTGAAAGTAAAGTTAGGCTCTGCTGTCTGAGAGAGAGAGATGGCGAAGGCGAGTGGTAACATTAGAAGTGAAAAGTAGTTCCAGGGACTAAAGGTCCACGGACCTTTTGGTGGAAACCCGGCTTTTAATACCAAAAATGGTACAATGAAATGATTGGTACTAAAGGCCTCATGGTGACAACACACACAACAAAAGTTGTGTGATGATGATAATAAGAGATTGTAAATGTTTAAATGTATATTTACTGCTGATGCTGTGAGATATTTAATCTCCGTTATGCCATTATTACATTTTGATGTTGTGTCCTAGATACTGGCACACAACCTCTGATCACTGACTGGCAACACTGTGACTTAAAGCTGGGGTTGGTAATGTTGAGAAACTAGCGAGAGTACGCTAGATTTGAAAACTGATCCAACAGAAAAACCCGGTTCAGTGTTGTCAACTCTTCTCCAATGAAAGTAGCTAGCTTGAAATATTTTGTCTATAATTTTATTTATCCTATTTTTACGCTTTTAATCGCATGATTGCGAGTTTTATGATTGTTCGACCCTCTATGTCAAGCACCTTGAGATTTCGCTGTATTTTAAAGGGACTATATGTAACTTTTAGAAAGTCCTTGTTGTTAATGACACCGGTGGCCGTTAAGGGAACTACAGTCGGCATCCTGTTGCTCGTGCTCGCACTCCGTGTTCGTAAACAGATCATCCTGGGCATCGGCCGAAACAGTGACGTGACATTACAATCATATATCACCGTTAATGTCCAGTCTCCATGATACTAACCAGCTCGCCATTTGCAAATGACTTCATCAGCTAACATTAAAGAAGCAAAAGCGTCCCGAGTCCTTTACATAGAAATCAGTCCACAGGCTGTTTATAGGCAACCGAGAAAATCGGGGAAGGTCTCAGTTTTTAAGTTACATTACAATCTGTTCACACAGTGGCAATATAAAGCCATTAATACATGGAAATTGTTACATGTATTACCTTTAAAGTTTAATTAAATTCATTATTATCATTATTAGCAGCACTAGCTCCAAAAGTCGCTAAATCTAGCGAGAAAGTTGGCAACACAGACAGTCTGTCGCTTCAGGCCTTCTCCAAAAATGATCATTACGAACAGAAACAATGAACACGGCTACTGTAAGACGGGCAGAGCAGTTAGGCCGTCTAATCATTTCATTAGATTAGATTATTACTGTCCTGTCACAGCCACAGATTCCACTTTTTTTTATTTTTATTTTCAGAACATTTGATTTATTGATTGCTGTTGGGATGTAATGGGAACATTTTTTTCGGGTACGCCTGTCAGCATTGTTAACATCACCAGAACATTTTGTTGTGCACTTTTTTGCTGATGTTTCGCTCAAGTTCTGTTTTTTCTCCAAAATCTCAGTTTTCTGAGAGTTAACTTGGTTTAAAATGTGATTTCACAAATATCAGTTATTATTATAATAATGTACATACTGACGTGCACTTTCTTACTGACATTTGAACGACCTACATGTTGTATTAAGCTGCTACAGTTGAATCATCATATCTACTGATTGTGTTTTAAGCCGCGCTTGTTTGATCAGATCTCTCCACGTTTTTAAGCTGCAAATCAAGGCTTAAAAATTGGAAAGGAAATAGTTTAAATCAAAATGTGAACAAATTTTGAAGTGCAATTCAAAGATGTGGTCTTCATTATAAAGTTAGCCGATAGGTTACTGTGATTGTACTGTGATTATTACCCATGAGTCCCAGTATTGTTGATCATGTCGGACCACCTGTTAGTGAGTCACATATCTGCATATCAAAGGTTTCATTCAAACAGATCCCTGTTATCATTAGGATTATTTTCATTAAGAACTAATCTGCTGATTATTTTCTCCTTTAATCAACTCATCGTTTGGTCCTTAAAATGTCAGAAAATGGTTTATAATTTCCTAAAACCCAAAGTGACCAACAGCCCCAAATACTGTATTCAGTTTACCATCACAGCAGATCCTCACAAGTTAGAGGCTGAAACCAGGGATTTATTTGGTATTTTTACTTGAAAAATGACAATAATCTAAATTTCTGATAATTTTTTCTATAGACTAATCTCTTCACCTCAAGTTTACATGTGATTAAATTAATAGTTGAGCTGCATTTTATGAATTATGTGATTGTGCAGGTGTGAATAACATTTAAAGATGATGTGTTTACATATAAAAAATACTCTGCTTTGAATAATAATTTGCTTGTGATATTTTTTTATCACAACAAAAGGTCAGTTTCCTTGAAATAAAATTCTTAAAATGACATTTATTGCTTCTCGCTTATATTATTGATAAATCCAGAAACTAAGAAGGTCACAATATGTCTCCTACTTCACTGAATAGTTCATTATCACAGTTTAGTAAGCTGCATATCGGACCATGATCGGTTACCTGCACAGTAAAGGCCAAACATCCAGGTGATGTAACGATAGCAAAATACTTTCATTTACCATCTTCTTTATTGGTTATCCTCAAACTTTCTAATGTCTTCATTCAGCCTTCATTTCATTCACATTTAATCAACACATTCATGTGACCATATATATATATATATATATATATATATAATGCCCTTCTTTATTGAACACATGCTCATTAACAGAAGTACAAACAGATACACAGACAATTGAAAAAAAGAAGACAAGACAAAAATAATTACATATACATTTCATAATGCCAGAGTTTATGTTATATACATCATATTATATTAATTTATTTCACGGCTGTGTTGAATACTCGATTCTGATTGGTCAATCACGGCCTTCTGCGGTCTGTAATTTCTGTATAACAGACCGTTGCTATGTAAAACAGACCGTTGCTATGTAAAACAGACCGTTGCTATGTATAACAGACCGTTGCTATTTAAAACAGACCGTTGCTATGTAAAACAGACCGTTGCTATGTATAACAGACCGTTGCTATTTAAAACAGACCGTTGCTATGTAAAACAGACCGTTGCTATGTACAACAGACCGTTGCTATGTAAAACAGACCGTTGCTATGTAGAACAGACCGTTGCTATGTATAACAGACCGTTGCTATGGGTGCAGCTCTGATGTCGGACTCTGGAGGACCGTTTTTGCGTCAAAATATTGATTTCTTCAGTAAGTAGCCGTGTAATATTCGGGATAATGTACAGCTAGCGGGTCATCGCCCTGTCGGGGATTCTTTTACAACAATGACCGGCTCGCTATACATTAACCCTTACTTATTAACTTAAAGGTCTTAATGGCTTTTTGTTTTTAACACTGTGTAAGATGGTGCTATATTGTTTGAATTCATTAATAAAGTGTTCTTATGAATATGTAATTTTCCAAAAATAGTAAATAATTGTATGATATACAGCAAGTTATTTTCAATCTTACCTTGATTAAAATATAGCATTACTTCATATAATATGCAAGGGATCGTTGTTGTGAAAGAATCCCCTTCAGGGCGATGCTGCATCGCCCTGAAGGGGATTCTTTCACACCAATGACCCGCTAGCTGTACATTATCCCGCTTATTACACGGCTACTTACTGAAGAAATCAATATTTTGACGCAAAAACGGTCCGCCAGAGTCCGACATCAGAACTGTGCCCATAGCAACGGTCTGCTGTACGTAGCAACGGTCTGTTCTACATAGCAACGGTCTGTTATACATAGCAACGGTCTGTTCTACATAGCAACGGTCTGCTATACATAGCAACGGTCTGTTCTACATAGCAACGGTCTGTTCTACATAGCAACGGTCTGTTATACATAGCAACGGTCTGTTCTACATAGCAACGGTCTGCTATACATAGCAACGGTCTGTTCTACATAGCAACGGTCTGCTATACATAGCAACGGTCTGTTCTACATAGCAACGGTCTGCTATACATAGTAACGGTCTGCTATACATAGCAACGGTCTGCTATACATAGCAACGGTCTGCTATACATAGCAACGGTCTGTTCTACAAAGCAACGGTCTGCTATACATAGTAACGGTCTGCTATACATAGCAACGGTCTGTTCTACATAGCAACGGTCTGCTATAAATAGCAACGGTCTGTTCTACAAAGCAACGGTCTGCTATACATAATAACGGTCTGCTATACATAGCAACGGTCTGTTCTACATAGCAACGGTCTGTTCTACATAGCAACGGTCTGCTATACATAGCAACGGTCGGTTCTACATAGCAACGGTCTGTTCTACATAGCAACGGTCTGTTATACATAGCAACGGTCTGTTCTACATAGCAACGGTCTGCTATACATAGCAACGGTCTGTTCTACATAGCAACGGTCTGCTATACATAGCAACGGTCTGTTCTACATAGCAACGGTCTGCTATACATAGTAACGGTCTGCTATACATAGCAACGGTCTGCTATACATAGCAACGGTCTGCTATACATAGCAACGGTCTGTTCTACATAGCAACGGTCTGCTATACATAGCAACGGTCTGCTATACATAGCAACGGTCTGCTATACATAGTAACGGTCTGCTATACATAGCAACGGTCTGCTATACATAGCAACGGTCTGCTATACATAGCAACGGTGTATTCTACATAGCAACGGTCTGCTATACATAGCAACGGTCTGTTCTACATAGCAACGGTCTGCTATAATTAGCAACGGTCTGCTATACATAGCAACGGTCTGCTATACATAGCAACGGTCTGCTATACATAGTAACGGTCTGCTATACATAGCAACGGTCTGTTCTACATAGCAACGGTCTGCTATAAATAGCAACGGTCCGCTATACATAGCAACGGTCTGCTATACATAGCAACGGTCTGTTATACATAGCAACGGTCTGCTATACATAGCAACGGTCTGCTATACATAGCAACGGTCTGCTATACATAGCAACGGTCTGTTCTACATAGCAACGGTCTGTTCTACATAGCAACGGTCTGCTATACATAGCAACGGTCTGTTCTACATAGCAACGGTCTGCTATACATAGCAACGGTCTGTTCTACATAGCAACGGTCTGTTATACATAGCAACGGTCTGCTATACATAGTAACGGTCTGCTATACATAGCAACGGTCTGTTCTACATAGCAACGGTCTGTTATACATAGCAACGGTCTGCTATACAGAAATAACAGACCGCAGAACGCCGTGATTGACCAATCAGAATCGAGTATTCAACACAGCCGTGTAATAAAACATTATATCATATAATATAACATTATATCAAACATATTTATTTCAACAT
>CAKAOJ020000522.1:107500-262204 GCA_916701645.2 Sebastolobus alascanus
TGGAGCTCTAAATGTTCAGTGGAGTCTGTTGTTGGGGAGCAGCACTCGACTGAAAACGGTGGTGGCATCAATGTGAAGTTGATGCATGCACATCAACACACCACACTGTTTCACTACTTGTTTTTATCCCTTCCACGTGACAGGTTGGTGGCGATGTCCCAGAGACAAATTATCTCTTCATGGGCGACTTTGTGGACAGAGGCTTCTACAGTGTGGAGACCTTCCTTCTTCTGCTAGCTCTTAAGGTACACATTATTATTGTTTTTCAGAGATGGAAGTGTTTGGAGAAGAGATCAGATTTCATTACCTGCACTGCAGTTCTCACAGTTGTTGTAGGGATGTCAACATACCAGAAATCTAGTAGTCGATACCAATACCAGTGGATTTCCATGATTCTCGATACCCAATCTGAGATTGACTTCATTCTCTTTAATGAGCTCGCAGCGTCTGAGCTGCTCTATCTGTCGGTCCAGCTCACTGATGTCCTCCATAGTGACACACATAGGGAGAGCTGCTCACACACTGTGGAAACTTCTGAGACTTTATTCCTCAGGTATAGCTCAACACACAGAGAGCAGAGGACAGAAGCAGCACGTCCGTAACGTTCAATGAAACCAGAACATAATAGAGACTCTCAGTGTAACCGAGCAGTTTTTAATAACATGACCAGCATGATTTCGGTTCAAATGTTTACACGCCAGCGTGGCGGATAGCCTTCAGAGAGTTACTCGCCAAACGGAAAATCTACCCGCATATGGCGCTTGGTGGGTCATTCTGGACCCTGATCGTACGGTACCTTCGGTTCTGTAGGAAAAGACTACCGTCACGTTTTTAGAATTTTGGCATCGACTTGGTATGACATCCTGAGTTATTTGCCACATAACGGGAGAAGCAGCATGTGTTAGGTGTTGGAAAAATCGATTCACCTATGTATCACAATATTTTTTAAAAAATTATTTTAAAGTCAATTTTTTAATGTCATAATCGATATATCTGCTTCATCTGAGTATGTGGAGGTAGAAGGAAGTTACAGCTTTTATTGTGGTAGTCTGAGTAACGTGACGTCATATCCGTTCCGTATCCGTCAACCAAAACAAACCTCAGAAAGTATAAAACGTTGGAGGGTCGTCGTGGATACGACCTGCACCCTCAAATGTTAAATCCAGCGTGGTAAACACTACACATCCAGTAAAGGATGGAAACACTTTGGGTTTCACACATTGCAGGAAAAGCAGAGCTAGACATCACGGCTAAAGCTGCATGCTAACTCTGTCACGGACAGGAAACATTATCGTATCACGGTAACGTGCGGTCGAGCCGGCCGTCGCTCTCGTCTCCGTGGTCAAATGGGCCGACGCTACAACTGTAGAGCACCCATATACTGACATTTCTGTTAAATGCATTGAAACGGCCCCGATGGAGCTGACCATGGATGGATAAAGAGAAGGAGCTGACGGGAGAGCTAGAGACGGCCTTGGAGAAGTTAGAGGAAGTAGACACGTGGGACTACGTCCGCTTTTCAAAATAAGGTGTTAACAAAGGGAACTGTATATACAAAATACATCTATGGAAATAAGATTGATTGGATTATATTCACTAGAAGTATAAAACATTACATGTCCCTTATAAATTAAAGAGAAAATACCACTAATCTGTGAGGGAAATGTCTTTATTCTTTGATTTCTGGGTCGCTGGATAATAAATGTAATAAATAATTCCTGCCAATGATCCTGATATATTTGACTTCAGGACATCTCTGACTACATACATGCTGAAAATCAAACAGTTATACTGGATTCATTTAGAGATTTTCCAAAGTAAAAGTCTCTAGAAGTGTCTGATTCATCTTTTTCCCTTCATGGTCTAGTGGTAAAGAAGTTAACAGAAATCGTAATAAATCGTAATATCGAATCGCGATACTTAAAAATCACAATACATATCGAATCGGTACTCAAGTATCGTGATAGTATCATAGATAGGTGAATCGTCTCTGCCATGTGTGTGTTGCCTGTAAATGATCTTTTCTTGAGTGTAGTTTAGTTGTTCTCATCTCTTGAGGCTTTGAGGACATTAATGAAATGATGAGGGCTTCTGAAACCTTCATGTCCTCATCTCTTTGCTTCTGCTGTGCTCCTCAGGTGCGTTATCCAGACAGGATAACTTTGATTCGGGGAAACCACGAGTCCCGGCAAATCACCCAGGTGTACGGCTTCTACGACGAGTGTCTCCGCAAGTACGGCTCGGTCACAGTCTGGAGATACTGCACTGAGATCTTCGACTACCTGTCCCTCTCCGCTATCATCGATGGCAAGGTGAGATCCGTCGTGCAGTGTTTCCTTCAACTTTGATGAAAATGAAAATTGGTGCAGTAAATGCAGAGAGACTTGAATGTTTTGGTGGAGGTGTTGTTGTTACACTCCTCTCTTTGTCCTTCAGATCTTCTGTGTGCACGGTGGCTTGTCTCCCTCCATCCAAACACTGGACCAGATCCGGACCATTGACAGAAAACAGGAAGTTCCCCATGATGGGCCTATGTGTGACCTCCTGTGGTCGGACCCTGAAGGTATACAAGCATCCTGTTCGGACTTTTAAACACTGAATATGTGTCTGAATGTTCCGTGTCTCCCTGTACTTTCTCATTCTCATGTGCAATATCACTGTTCATTGTGTGCAATATTCAGGTACATCATGTGCAATATTACCTCTTTTCTGTTTTTTAGCTTACCGTACCTTCTTTCTATTTCACTTATCTTATCTTATTTACTCATTTTACTTAATGCTACTTACTTACTTAAATTGTCATTCTACTAGGCACTGGTGCTAGAAATAGTACGTTTTTACTTTTTATTTATACACTTGTATTTTATACACTTGAAACTCGTTGTAATTTGTTGTATTTTTTGTATTTTTTGAGCAACCTCTGGCACAAGAATTTCCTTCGGGATTAATAAAGTTCTATCTTATCTTATCTTATCTTATCCTAACCCGGATGCCTCCTCTCCTCAGACACCACAGGGTGGGGGGTGAGTCCCCGAGGAGCCGGATACTTGTTTGGGAGCGACGTGGTGGCCCAGTTCAACGCCGCCAACGACATCCACATGATCTGTCGAGCACACCAGCTGGTCATGGAAGGCTACAAGTGGCACTTCAATGAGACGGTGCTCACTGTGTGGTCAGCACCCAACTACTGCTACAGGTGTGTAGACGCTGTAAAACTCACAAGTCAACACCTCCTTAGACCAGGGCGTTGGAGTATTTAGGCCCAGTTACAAACACTGCTCCAAAGATGGATCAATAGGAGGGTCAGTGTCAGTTAGTAGCAGTCTTTAGTGAGTTTTCACTACATTGAAATGTGCCGTGTGTTCTGTTCTGGAGGTCTAAGGTCGCGTCCAGACCAACGGTAGTGAAAACACACTCGCATTCTTATGAATGAAGCCAGTCCTTCTGCACAACGGGTGTAACAACGCAGGGTCGTCGCTGCCAGCTCTTTCTTTTTCCGTAGTTTGCCTTTCATAATGCCCATTTCATTATAAATGTCATTTATATTTATTTTAGAGGTTAAGAAGTGTGTGGTAATTTGTAAATAATAGTAATAATCCACAATTAAAAGCCAGTACTCCATTCATTCATGGAGCTCTGCAAGTCACTGCATTTCCTACAACACTGTCCTGCAAATATTTCAGAATAAAAGCCTCGTGTTAACGAATGAAGGAATTCTGGTCTCAGAAAAAAACACTAGAGGGCTTTCATTTTGAAGCGGAAACAGGAAGTGTTGAGTTAAAAATGAATATTAACTTTTTTTCATGTCTGTAACATTTTCTACAGATAGAGACATGTAAACTGTAGTAATGTAGCTGGTATGATGTCAGTACACAGTCAACAGATCACCTTCACTGTCTGTCTGTGCTGCTCACGTGGGCAGTGTGGCTGCTCTAACCTGTTTAAACGGATGCTGAAATAAAAAGCAAGAGACTCTGCGATTCACATTAATGCACGTGATTGTGTGTTGGGCCAGGCGCAATTATTACATAATCGCCGGATCACGATTATTTGAGCTGACCGCGATCATTTTGTATAATCGTCAGATTCCACAATCGAGCCAATGTTACAAATGTGGCAACAAATAGAAAGTGAATGAGGTGCGTTCCCATCAGCTGGGTGAATAAAGTGTCCACCTGAAAACAAGGTCCCAATGTCTGGAGAATAACGTGGAAACAAAGAGCTGTTGGACAGGTTCTTCTGTTTAAGCTCAGATTAGACCGAGAGGTGTCGCTAACGGATCTCTGTATTTATAGCAGAGAATCTCCCTACGGCTGCAGCAGTGTGTTTGTTGTTGTCACTTCCATCCAGCTTCTCTTATTAGATCATTCACATCAAAATGTTTGATGGAAACATGGTGGGTCCTTTCAGGAATAACTCAGTGCGTAGCCAATGTGTGGAGATGTGTGTAACTATCTCAATCCGTGGGTCTGTAATTAGATTTGTAAATGTGTTAAAGAATCTCTAAATGCGTACTGAGATTTGTGAATGTTTACAGGAATCTGCAAATTTGTATTCAGAATGTGTGTGTGCGTTATCACACATGTAGAATCTCCAAATGGTGTTCAGATTTGCAATTGTACTGAGATTTGTCAATGCGTACGTAAATCTGTAAACGTGTAGACAAATCTGTAAATGCGTACGTAAATCTGTAAATGCGTATGTAAATCTGTAAATGCGTACGTAAATGCGTACATAAATCTGTAAATGCGTACGTAAATTTGTAAATGCGTACGTAAATCTGTAAATGCGTACGTAAATATGTAAATGCGTACGTAAATATGTAAATGCGTACGTAAATCTGTAAATGTGTACGTAAATCTGTAAATGCGTATCTAAATGCGTACGTACATGCGTACGTAAATCTATAAATGCGTACGTAAATCTGTAAATGCGTACGAAAATCTTTAAATGCGTACGTAAATATGTAAATGCATACGTAAATGCGTACATAAATCTGTAAATGCGTACGTAAATACGTAAATGCGTACGTAAATCTGTAAATGCGTACGTAAATCTGTAAATGCGTACGTAAAACTGTAAATGCGTACGTAAATACGTAAATGCGTACGTAAATCTGTAAATGCGTACGTAAATACGTAAATGCGTACGTAAAACTGTAAATGCGTACGTAAATACGTAAATGCGTACGTAAATCTGTAAATGCGTACGTAAATACGTAAATGCGTACGTAAATCTGTAAATGCGTACGTAAATACGTAAATGCGTACGTAAATCTGTAAATGCGTACGTAAATATGTAAATGCGTACGTAAATATGTAAATGCGTACGTAAATCTGTAAATGTGTACGTAAATCTGTAAATGCGTATCTAAATGCGTACGTACATGCGTACGTAAATCTATAAATGCGTACGTAAATCTGTAAATGCGTACGAAAATCTTTAAATGCGTACGTAAATATGTAAATGCATACGTAAATGCGTACATAAATCTGTAAATGCGTACGTAAATACGTAAATGCGTACGTAAATCTGTAAATGCGTACGTAAATCTGTAAATGCGTACGTAAAACTGTAAATGCGTACGTAAATACGTAAATGCGTACGTAAATCTGTAAATGCGTACGTAAATACGTAAATGCGTACGTAAAACTGTAAATGCGTACGTAAATACGTAAATGCGTACGTAAATACGTACGTAAATCTGTAAATGCGTACGTAAATACGTAAATGCGTACGTAAATCTGTAAATGCGTACGTAAATACGTAAATGCGTACGTAAATCTGTAAACGCGTACGTAAATCTGTAAATGCATTCATGCTTCTTAACCTCTAAAATAAATATAAATTACATTTATATTGTAACCTCCCGTCTCCGGTCAGTAACGCGACCTTCCGTCTCCGGTAGTCGTGTGTGTAGTGAGAACAGAACTGAGATCTGAGGACTTGTGAAGTGGTCTAGTGTGAACGACCGGTCTAGAAAACATCCCTGTTGTCTGTAACAAATATGTGAAGGTCCTAATCAGTCCTCTGTCTCTCTCTGGACAATCAGATGTGGCAACGTGGCGGCCATCTTGGAGCTGGATGAGCATCTACAGCGGGAGTTCATCATATTCGAGGCGGCGCCTCAAGAGACCAGAGGCATCCCCTCCAAGAAGCCAGTAGCCGACTATTTCCTGTGAAGCGTTTGAGCAGACGGCCGCGATGTGTCGAGATCTCCGGTCCCATTTCACACCATCCCGTCGGTCTGGACTCAGAGCAGTTACACAGAAAACCTGCCAAACGCAGCCTGAGGAGCTGGATGTGTGGCGAGCTGGATGTGTGGCGAGCTGGATGTGTGGCGTGCTGCCGGAGGCCGACAGAGCAGTCACGGTGTGAACGGTGTAGGGACGAGGTGGACACTGGGCACTTCTCCTCATCATTTACTTTCTTTCTCTCTCTGTAGATACCACACTCTCCCTCCCTCACTTCACCACTCTTGTAGTATTTTCCATGATGAACATTGTCGTTTAGTTTTAGAAGTATCTGGAAGGAGTTAGATCTTTTTTTTTTTTTTAAATATGCAGATGTAGGAAGTTTAAGAGAAGTGTTATTTAAAGGGAAACTTTGCAGATCTCCACCAGCAAATCTGCAAAATATCCCTTTAAGGAATTCCTTCAATGCATAAATTCTTTGTTTTCTTGATTTTTGTATAATTGTTGCTGCCAGGATTAAATGCAAGATGACGTATTCCCTCACCCTGTTTTTGCTCTTATGTTTCTGTTTAACCGTCATGTGCGTCACTATTTAACATCCCCAGTGCTGCTGCTCAGCACCATCACCACTAAATACCAGAAGTGTAATGACTGTCCAACAGGAGTCACTATATTCACCATTGTTTTCTCTCTTAATTCCTTTTAATCTACAAACCTCTGTAGGTCTGTCAATTTTGATATTGTGAGAATAAAGTTTTTGTATCAATGCTGATTTCTTTTCAGGTGTGTTTTTAATGACACGTGCACGAACCATCGCTACGCTCTGACATCACTGGTTGTGTTTTACTCGCTCTGTAGGATGTTTAAAGGGCCAGTTCACCCGAAGCCTCTGCAGATAAAACCACAGCGTTCATGCCATCATTTGTGAAAAGCACTGTAACGTAACTGACGGGGGATTATCGGTAAGAGTTTTCCTTTTCATATCTCCGCTGATGTGAATGAACTAAGCTGCCGGTTTTCTCAGGATTCATGTTTTTGTAAAGTGTTCCGCCGTCAGTGACGACCCAGACTGAACCTGACTCATGGTTGCTGTTGGAAAAGTTATTTAATATGCGATTAATTTTCAGTGTATGGCAATCTTCCAGATGGAGAGAGAAGAAATAACCATCATGACCCACCGTGGTACATGACAAACAAATCGTGTCTTTAGTGAAGTGATGTGTGGAATAATTAAAATATGAAGACTTGTCATACAGCAGCGGATGTGGCCAGAAGGTTACCGGTTCCATCGGGGGGGGTTTGAGTTGAGCCGGGTTTTACTTGAGGCATCTTTAAAGTGACAGAATGACAGTAACGTCTCCAACTAGTGAGGTCATCAAAGAACGCCCCCACATTGTGCCCCCCCCCCAGGAAGAGCGCCGGTCGTTGATCCCAACGTTCGTAGTGGCCAAACGGCGGTACGACAACCTCCGTGTCCGTCATGTGATGCCATCGGGCCCAAAAAGACTTTTTCCGTAGACTTCCATTGGGAAAGAGACGTCTGTAACGTGAATCAACTCCCCAGAATGAAAACTCTAATAGTCCTTATTCAAATCATTTAGGTTTTAAAGTTGTAAAACGCACATGGCTCTTCAGGAGGGCGCCGCGACAGATGGTGACGCACCCTAAAACGTGAACCAATCATGTCCTAGTAAAGGTTGATTAGCCCATATCAGTGATTCTCAAAGTGAGGTCGGGGGACCCCGAGGGGTCCGTGGCCCTCGGTCAGGGGGTCCGAGAAATAATCACCATCCACGTTAGCTTTGGGCCAACAGAAACTCTGATATGACTGACTCATCACGTCAATCTGTCATGAATCAGTCACTTCACTCAGGGAGCAATGAGCCGTTCCTGCTGCTGCTTAGCTTAGCTTAGCTTAGCTTAGCTTAGCTTAGCTTATTAGCCAGCTAGCTAGCTGGTGAGCATGGAGAAATATCTGAGTCCGTCCATCTCGTCAAGTGACGCTAAGACCAAACCAGCTAAACTGAGAAAATATGACGACAGTTATGTCGAGCGACCGGAGATCAGATGCTTCATGTGTCTTCAGGTGTTAGAGAACGAAGCCATGAAACCAGCCAGTGTTTCTGTTTATCATATCAAACAAGTCTGAAGTATTTAGGTTGAAAAGTTTTAGAATACAAATAGTTCTAATGGTATCTAAGAGTACAAATAGTAGTACACATTATGCTTAATCTGTGTAATGATTATGAGTAATGTTCTCCCCTTTAAGGGGTCCCCGGCCTATATGATCATCTTTTTATTTATCCTTTATTGAACCATAGCTTACATTGAGATTTACATAACAAGTTGAAGCTATAATCAATTATATATAATTATAAATGGCTCATATTACCCCACCCCGGCCATTTCAACAAACCTGTACCATCCAGCAGTTTAGAGCTAACGTCATGCTAACAGTGTAGCCTCATATAGTAACTTCCTAAAGCACGAACACATGTGTGACATTTTTTCAAACTTGTCTTTAATTGTTCAGACACGAGTCCCATGACTCCTGGAACATAAAGAAGAGGAGACAAAGGGCAGACTCAGCGCCCGCGGCCTCTTAGAGCTAATCACTGCCGTGCACCACCTGACGGGTCGGAGCAATCACGCTCCAACGGCAGTTCCACCTGGCTACAGGTGTGAAGGTCTATAAGCTGGTGAGTGGTTGTGTTAGGAATGTTTGGCAGGTGCAGAGTGTTCGTAACACACCTGCCAGCCAGGTACGTGTGAAACATAATTACTAGGTGTGAATGTGCCAACTTCCCCGAGACAGAAATCTGACTCCAAACCTCACCCTGGTTCAGACTGTAAAGTCACGACTCTAGTCTGACAAGTTTGAAGGATAGTTTTTCAAGATCAACAAAAAACGTTCCTCCTCCTCCCATTCACAGAAGTCCTGAAGTAAACCGTGAAGTAAACCATTAAGTAAACCATTAGTAAACCGCGAAGTAAACCGTGAAGTAAACCGTGAAGTAAACCGTAAAGTAAACCGTGAAGTAAACCGTGAAGTAAACCGCGAAGTAAACCGTAAAGTAAACCGTGAAGTAAACCGTGAAGTAAACCGCGAAGTAAACCGCGAAGTAAACCGTAAAGTAAACCGTGAAGTAAACCGTGAAGTAAACCGCGAAGTAAACCGTGAAGTAAACCATGAAGTAAACCGCGAAGTAAACCGTAAAGTAAACCATGAAGTAAACCGTGAAGTAAACCCTGAAGTAAACCGTGAAGTAAACCATGAAGTAAACCGCGAAGTAAACCGTAAAGTAAACCATGAAGTAAACCGTGAAGTAAACCCTGAAGTAAACCCTGAAGTAAACCGTGAAGTAAACCGTAAAGTAAACCATGAAGTAAACCGTGAAGTAAACCATTAAGTAAACCGCAAAGTAAACCGTGAAGTAAACCGTAAAGTAAACCATGAAGTAAACCGTGAAGTAAACCATTAAGTAAACCGCAAAGTAAACCGTGAAGTAAACCGTGAAGTAAACCATGAAGTAAACCGCAAAGTAAACCGTGAAGTAAACCGTGAAGTAAACCGTAAAGTAAACCATGAAGTAAACCGTAAAGTAAACCATTAAGTAAACCGTAAAGTAAACCGTGAAGTAAACCGTGAAGCAAACTGGTGTTTAGAAAAGCGAGAGGACAGGAAGTAGCTGCTCTACTTTTGAAAGCGCAGCTTAGCGTGTTAGTAGGTTAGCGGTGGCTATATTGAGTGACTTCACTTCTTTAGTTAATGTTTTCTTTCTTTCCTCCATGACCCATTTGGGTTGTACCGTCCTCACTTCTTAATGAGTCATTTGGACTAATTCCAGGGTGTCACATCAGTCAGTAGCCTAAACAAACAGGTAAATTAGCCTCCGGTGTGTTGCTATGGTTACACACTGTATGAGCATAGCCAAGTCATTAACCACACTGAGATGATGGACAGTTCTGTTCCACACGGCTGCAAAGAGAGGATCCAGAGAAATACTGTTTATACCACACCTACCTGGCTGGCAGGTGTGGTATAAACACGCTGCACCTGGCAGTTCATTTATCCTGCCATGGCCCCCAGGGGCCGAATTGGTGGCGCCCCGATATCTATATCTATATCTATATCTATATCTATATCTTTACATATAAACCTACATCTGTGACAAAGTTGTTGCTTTTATCACAAAATGGACAATTGTTACAAATATTTCAGATAGCTGGCCCTCTATGATTTACTGTATGAACCATAGATTTAATTCTAAAATTAACTAAATTACCTGCCAGGTGCAGCGTGTTTATAACACACCTGCCAGGTAGGTGTGAAACATAATTACTAGGTGTGAATGTGCCAACTTCACTGACATGGAATCTCACTCCAAACCTCACCCTGGTTCACTCTGTAAGGTCAGGACTCGTCTGACAAGTTTCAACGATAGTTTATCAAGATCAACCAAAACTGTTCCTCCTCCTCCTCTTCCTCCTCCTCCTCCCCCTCTTCCTCCTCCTCCTCCTCCCTCCTCCCTCCTCCTCCTCCTCTTCCTCCTCCTCCTCCTCCTCCTCCTCCTCTTCCTCTTCCTCCTCCTCCTCCTCCTCCTCTTCCTCCTCCTCCTGCTCCTCCTGCTCCTCCCATTACCCAGAAGCCCCGGAGTAAAGCATGAAGTAATCCGTGGAGTAAACCGGCAGTTAGAAAAGGTTCAGGAACAGGAAACATCTGCTTTAATTCTTCAGTGTGCTTTATCTGCGGAGGAGCTGCGGGACTCTAACAGGTCAGATTACAGGTCAGATTACAGCTCAGATTACAGCTCAGATTACAGGTTACACTGCAGGTTAGACTGCAGGTCAGACTGAGCTCTGCACTGTTTCTGCTTCATCTCATAGTTTCTGCTGAGTCGGCAGAATACCGGTACCGTCAGTGAGTGAGTTGATCCTGCGGAGTGTACTCAGAGTTGCTATAGTTGCTATAGTTCCTGTAGTTGCTGTAGTTGCTGTAGTTCCTATAGTTGCTATAGCTCCTGTAGTTCCTGTAGTTCCTATAGTTGCTATAGTTGCTATAGTTGCTATAGTTGCTATAGTTCCTATAGTTGCTATAGTTGCTGTAGTTCCATAGTTGCTGTAGTTGCTATAGTTGCTATAGTTGCTATAGTTCCTGTAGTTGCTGTAGTTGCTGTAGTTCCTGTAGTTGCTATAGTTCCTATAGTTGCTATAGTTGCTAAAGTTGCAGTAGTTGCTATAGTTGCTATAGTTGCTGTAGTTGCTATAGTTCCTATAGTTCCCATAGTTGCAGTAGTTGCTATAGTTCCTATAGTTGCTATAGTTGCTATAGTTGCTGTAGTTGCTATAGTTGCTATAGTTGCAGTAGTTGCTATAGTTGCTATAGTTGTTATAGTTGCTATAGTTGCTGTAGTTGTTATAGTTGCAGTAGTTGCTATAGTTGCTATAGTTGTTATAGTTGCTATAGTTGTTATAGTTGCAGTAGTTGCTATAGTTGCTATAGTTGTTATAGTTGCTATAGTTGCTATAGTTGTTATAATTGCTTTAGTTGTTATAGTTGCAGTAGTTGCTATAGTTGCTATAGTTGTTATAGTTGCAGTAGTTGCTATAGTTCCTGTAGTTGCTGTAGTTCCTATAGTTGCTATAGCTCCTGTAGTTGCTGTAGTTGCTGTAGTTCCTATAGTTGCTATAGCTCCTGTAGTTCCTGTAGTTCCTATAGTTGCTATAGTTGCTATAGTTGCTATAGTTCCTATAGTTGCTATAGTTGCTGTAGTTCCATAGTTGCTGTAGTTGCTATAGTTGCTATAGTTGCTATAGTTCCTGTAGTTGCTGTAGTTGCTGTAGTTCCTATAGTTGCTATAGTTGCTATAGTTGCAGTAGTTGCTATAGTTGCTATAGTTGCTATAGTTGCTATAGTTGCTATAGTTGCTATAGTTGCAGTAGTTGCTATAGTTGCTATAGTTGCTATAGTTGCTGTAGTTGCTATAGTTCCTATAGTTCCTATAGTTGCAGTAGTTGCTATAGTTCCTATAGTTGCTATAGTTGCTGTAGTTGCTATAGTTGCTATAGTTGCAGTAGTTGCTATAGTTGCTATAGTTGTTATAGTTGCTATAGTTGCTGTAGTTGTTATAGTTGCAGTAGTTGCTATAGTTGCTATAGTTGTTATAGTTGCTATAGTTGTTATAGTTGCAGTAGTTGCTATAGTTGCTATAGTTGTTATAGTTGCTATAGTTGCTATAGTTGTTATAATTGCTTTAGTTGCTATAGTTTCAGTAGTTGCTATAGTTGCTATAGTTGTTATAGTTGCAGTAGTTGCTATAGTTGCTATAGTTGTTATAGTTGCAGTAGTTGCTATAGTTGCTATAGTTGTTATAGTTGCAGTAGTTGCTTTAGTTGCTATAGTTGCAGTAGTTGCTATAGTTGCTATAGTTGTTATAGTTGCAGTAGTTGCTATAGTTGCTATAGTTGTTATAGTTGCAGTAGTTGCTATAGTTGCTTTAGTTGCTGTAGTTGCTATAGTTGCTGTAGTTGCAGTAGTTGCTGTAGTTGCTATAGTTGCTATAGTTCCTATAGTTGCAGTAGTTGCAGTAGTTGCTATAGTTGCTATAGTTCCTATAGTTGCTGTAGTTGCAGTAGTTGCAGTAGTTGCTGTAGTCGCAGTAGTTGCAGTAGTTGCTATAGTTGCTATAGTTCCTATAGTTGCTGTAGTTGCAGTAGTTGCTGTAGTCGCAGTAGTTGCTATAGTTGCTATAGTTGCTATAGTTGCAGTAGTTGCTGTAGTCGCAGTAGTTGCAGTAGTTGCTATAGTTGCTATAGTTGCTATAGTTGCAGAGGGAGCGCAGCGCAGCGCTGCTTCACGGCGCTGAGCGAACCTCCATCAGGAAATACCGACATTTACGTTTCTTTGCTTTATTCGCTAAAGTGTGTTAGAAGAACGGAACATTTGAAAACATCTGATGAAACATTCAGAACGTCTGGTTAATTCGGCGCACATTTATTTACCAAATGTTTCCTCTCCGCTGTGAAATATAGAGAAATGATTTCAGAAGCGCAGCTCCGCGTGTTAGCAGCTAGCGGTGGCTACACTCAGTGACCTCACTTCTTAATGAGTCATGTGCACATGCCTATGTGTTGCTATGGTTACACCCTGTATGAGCAGAGCCAAGTCATTAACCACACTGAGGTGATGAACTCTGTTCCACAGGGCTGCAAAGAGGGGATCCAGAAAAAGAATTCATATATCACGATATCCTGTATGAACAATAGATTTAATTCATTATTCCACTAATGTATGCTTACTAGTGTCAGGAACCTTCATGGTAACTTTGTCATTTTATCAGGTAAAATAGGCATTAGTTATATCTCATCAGATGGGTGTTTTTCTTTACTCATTTGAACGTCTGTGTTCCAGGTGAAGAGGATGGACACTCAGAACCAGGCTGTGGACACCCAGAACCAGGCTGTGGACACCCAGAACCAGGCTGTGGACACTCAGAACCAGGCTGTGGACACTCAGAACCAGGCTGTGGACACTCAGAACCAGGTTTTGGACCGGCTGCGTTCAACGTTTCGATCAGGCATCACAATACCGGAGAGCTTTCGTCAAACTCAGCTGACCAGCCTTCTGTCCATGATGAGAGAGAACGAGCAGCTGATTTTAGATGCTCTGCACAAAGACCTGGCAAAGGTACAAGTCTGTGCTCACACACACACACACACACACACACACACACACACTACTTCATACACCTACAACACATGATTAACAAACTTGAACATTTTATAAAGCCCATAACAAATTAAAGCTTCAGTAGGCAGAATATTTTTGGCATCATTGGGCTAACATCCCATAATAACCTTTCAGCATATTGTAATTCAAGTGTTCTGAGAGGAAACTAGACTTCTGCTCCTCCTCATGTCTCTGTTTTCAGGCTTTAGAAAATCTAGTCTGTGACGGGAGACTTTGACCAATCACAGGTCATTTCAGAGAGAGAGAGCGTTCCTATTGGCTGTTCATTCAACGATGCACTACTGTCAGGATATAGTGACCGTTTTATATAAATAACTTTTTAAAATCATATGTGCTCCTTTCTACCCACTGCTGCTTTAAAAGTTCCTTCAAAGTATTTTCACTTCTTCTTCTTCTAGAACTATTCTTCTTCTTTTATTTAGCCTCATTTAAATAAAAAGTGAGACAGTTTAAAAATGTTTCCTGCTGTAGGGTTCGGTTCCTTTCTCCAATTATGATTTTGTGTTCAAACAAATATTAACTATATTTCTAACAGATTATTATTTCATTTGTACATTTTCGGTGCAGATGCATGGTTGCATGCACACATGCACACATGCACACATGCACACATGCACACATGCACACATGCACACATGCAGGGTGTTTTCTACACCTTGCTGCTCTTCATTAAGCGCTAACCTCTCTCTCTTATTGTTGTTCTTGCACGTCAGCCAAAATTTGAAGCCATCATGTCTGAGATTGATATCGTGATCAATGAGCTTCACTACGCCATCGCCAACTTGGCGAGCTGGATGCAGCCGGAGTACGCCAGCAAAAACCTGGTAGGTTTAACAATGGCTGTTGTGTACATTCTTATATGCATTACAGGGTTCAACTGTTATTTTTAGTCATGTTTACCATAATCTATCAGTTATTTATTATTTTTTTTAAAAAGATTTTGAGTTTCCAGTGTTTACCTGAACACTGGGCTGAAAGTGCATGTTGCCTTGTGAGCCACAGTGCACAGTGTGCTGACACACCCGGAGGACTCTTCTGCATCACTGCATTGTTTGCCGTGTAATACATTTTTTATCTTTGTTAATGTTCAGGCCACAAAGCTGGATGACTGTTCTATCCGGAGGGAACCATTAGGAGTTGTGTTGATCATTGCACCATGGAACTATCCGGTGCAGCTCCTTATCGTACCTTTGATTGGAGCCATTGCTGCAGGTATTCTCCACACCATCACCTCTACATGTTCACGAAAAGCTTCACCACTCACTATTCTTTTTTAAAGCCGGGGTAGGCAGTTCATTTTTGGCGTCATTGGGTTAAAATTCCAGAATAAGCTTTCAGCAGATTGTAACTGAAGTCTGGGAGAAAACTAGACTTCTGCAGCCGGTTGCACCAGCTGTACGTAAGCTCTCGATACTAGTCCGTGTGATACTAAAGCTGAGTGGATGTCTGGATGCACCAGCTGTACGTAAATTGTCCAGAAACCCTCACAGGTTCTGCATTTAGCATAAAACAATATGCTCAGATCATAACATGGCAAACTGCAGCCCAACAGGCAACAACAGCTGTCAGTGTGTCAGTGTGCTGACTTCACTATGACTTGCCCCAAACTGCATGTGATTATCATAAAGTGGGCATGTCTGTAAAGGGGAGACTCGTGGGTACCCATAGAACCCATTTACATTCACTGATCTGGAGGTCAGAGGTCAAGGGACCCCTTTGGAAATGGACATGGCAGTTTTTCCTCGCTAACATTTAGTATAAGTTTGGAGCGTTATTTAACCTCCTTCATGACCAGCTAGTCTGACCTGGTTGGTGCCGATGGATTCATCAGGTTTTTATAGTTTACTATGATACCAGTAATAGTAGTAGTAGTAGTAGTAGTTTACTATGATACCAGTAGTAGTAGTAGTAGTAGTAGTAGTTTACTATGATACCAGTATCTTCAGTTTAGCTGCTACAACCTAAAAAGTGCAAGTTGCGTTAAAGAAATTAGTGGCGTTAAAATGAAATATTGACATGGCGTTATCTTTGACAGCTCTACTATTTACAGATCCAGCAGACTCACAGTAACATTATCATTCTATGCAAGTCCAATATTCTCTCTCTTTTAGCTCTGGTTTTGGTTATGTTCACCAGCTGCTCTCTAACTGTGTCTGTGTGCTGTTTGCTGCTGAGCAGCTGCTGGTCAGTGGGTTTCTCTCTCAAATCAGCTGCCTGTTGCTGCTGGAATCCATCCCAGTGAAACAGGAAAGTTAACCTGCTGTAAAATCAAAACACGGCTCAAACATTCCCAGGCTGATCAAACCTAGATTCTAAATGATAAGCAAACATAAAAGTGATGGAATGTGAACCTGGTAGCTTCTTGAATGATAAAGTTTGTTGTTCTGCTGCTCACTCTCGTCTATCAGATGTCGCCATCTTGACGAGAACTGTCAAAATATTCTGTTCTTGAAGGGACATTAAAACAAAACAATAACCTGTCCTTACCTCACACCAGGGATCGACCGATCGTCGGCCTGGCTGATTATCACCACCGATATCCAGCAGGTGTACGTGCAGAAGAGAGATTAGTGGTGGTGATGGGGCCAGAGAGAGAAAGAGGGGGGGGGTAATAATAAATGAATAAAGATAAAGTCTGTTGTTCTGCAGCTCACTCTCGTGTATCAGATGTCGCCATCTTGATGAGATCTGTCCTTACTTCACACTAGGGATTGACTGATCGTCGGCACCAATATTCGGCAGGTGTACGAGCAGAAGAGAGATTAGTGGTGGTGATGGGGCCAGAGAGAGAAAGAGGGGGGGGGGGGAAATAATAAATGAATAAAGATAAAGTTAAAAAGGTAAGAAGGGGGTATGGGAGGGAGGGAGGGAAGGAGGGAGAGAAATTTTGGCAACGTTTTTTTTTTTCTTTCCCCCCTCCCTTCCTCCTGTGGAGGGCCGGTTGGGCATGCTATGCCTTCTTTAGCAGCCTCTGCATGCTAGGCCTTCTTTAGCAGCCTCTGCGTGCTATGCCTTCTTTAGCAGCCTCTGCATGCTATGCCTTCTTTAGCAGCCTCTGCATGCTATGCCTTCTTTAGCAGCCTCTGCGTGCTATGCCTTCTTTAGCAGCCTCTGCATGCTATGCCTTCTTTAGCAGCCTCTGCATGCTATGCCTTCTTTAGCAGCCTCTGCGTGCTATGCCTTCTTTAGCAGCCTCTGCATGCTATGCCTTCTTTAGCAGCCTCTGCATGCTATGCCTTCTTTAGCAGCCTCTGCATGCTATGCCTTCTTTAGCAGCCTCTGCATGCTATGCCTTCTTTAGCAGCCTCTGCATGCTTTGCCTTCTTTAGCAGCCTCTGCATGCTATGCCTTCTTTAGCAGCCTCTGCTTGCTATGCCTTCTTTAGCAGCCTCTGCATGCTATGCCTTCTTTAGCAGCCTCTGCATGCTATGCCTTCTTTAGCAGCCTCTGCATGCTATGCCTTCTTTAGCAGCCTCTGCATGCTATGCCTTCTTTAGCAGCCTCTGCATGCTATGCCTTCTTTAGCAGCCTCTACATTCTATGCCTTCTTTAGCAGCCTCTGCATGCTATGCCTTCTTTAGCAGCCTCTGCATGCTATGCCTTCTTAAGCAGCCTCTGCATGCTATGCCTTCTTAAGCAGCCTCTGCATGCTATGCCTTCTTTAGCAGCCTCTGCATGCTATGCCTTCTTTAGCAGCCTCTGCATGCTATGCCTTCTTTAGCAGCCTCTGCATGCTATGCCTTCTTTAGCAGCCTCTGCATGCTATGCCTTCTTTAGCAGCCTCTGCATGCTATGCCTTCTTTAGCAGCCTCTACATTCTATGCCTTCTTTAGCAGCCTCTGCATGCTATGCCTTCTTTAGCAGCCTCTGCATGCTATGCCTTCTTTAGCAGCCTCTGCATGCTATGCCTTCTTTAGCAGCCTCTGCATGCTATGCCTTCTTTAGCAGCCTCTGCATGCTATGCCTTCTTTAGCAGCCTCTGCATGCTATGCCTTCTTTAGCAGCCTCTGCATGCTATGCCTTCTTTAGCAGCCTCTGCCTCCAGGCCCTGGGGAGGAAGCTGGCTGTTTCTGACGCCAAGATTTTAATTTTTACTGCAAATATATATCGGTTCAAAATATCGGTTATCGGTTTCCTTGATTACTAATAATCGGTATCGGTCGATCCCTACTTGACACCAGTGATTTCTAGGTTCTTCTGTACAAGTTATTATGGTTTTCATTCATCACTTTTCATTCAACCAGAAGGATATCCTTTATCAAAACGTGACATTAGAGGGCTAAAGAGGTGAAGTTGGGTTTAAAACTGCATTAAACATGTGTAAACTGCTGTCTTTACTGACTGGATGATGTTGGTGTCTCCACAGGAAACTGTGTGATCATCAAGCCTTCAGAAGTCAGCGCCGCCACAGACTGTCTGATAGCAGAGCTCCTCCCCAAATATTTGTCTCCGGTAAAGCAACTTCTGAAGATTTTTGTTGAGCTTTTTGTTTCTCAAGCAGTTTCTCACCAGTGCGATGCGAAAAATCTGCATGCGAATCTTCCGCATTGACAACTATGCACACCGGGTCCGGTGCAAATTATCCATGTTCCATTTTTGCAATGAGTTTCCTCCTAAATAGAGCCATGTCCACTCCACACAACAAAACTGGAAGTCCACCCTAGAGGGTACTTCATCATGTTTTCTCCACTGGAAGTCCACCCTAGAGGGTACTTCATCATGTTTTCTCTACTGGAAGTCCACCCTAGAGGGTACTACATCATGTTTTCTCCAGTGGAAGTCCACCCTAGAGGGCACTACATCATGTTTTCTCCACTGGAAGTCCACCCTAGAGGGTACTTCATCATGTTTTCTCTACTGGAAGTCCACCTTAGAGGGTACTTCATCATGTTTTCTCTACTGGAAGTCCACCTTAGAGGGCACTTCATCATGTTTTCTCTACTGGAAGTCCACCCTAGAGGGCACTTCATCATGTTTTCTCTACTGGAAGTCCACCTTAGAGGGCACTTCATCATGTTTTCTCTACTGGAAGTCCACCCTAGAGGGCACTTCATCATGTTTTCTCTACTGGAAGTCCACCCTAGAGGGTACTTCATCATGTTTTCTCTACTGGAAGTCCACCTTAGAGGGCACTTCATCATGTTTTCTCTACTGGAAGTCCACCCTAGAGGGCACTTCATCATGATTTCTCTACTGGAAGTCCACCCTAGCGGGTACTTCATCATGTTTTCTCCACTGGAAGTCCACCCTAGAGGGTACTTCATCATGTTTTCTCTACTGGAAAGGCTCCCTAGAGGGCACTTCATCATGTTTTCTCCACTGGAAGTCCACCCTAGAGGGTACTTCATCATGTTTTCTCTACTCGAAGTCCACCCTATGGGGTACTTCATCATGGCTTCTCTACTGGAAGTCCACCCTAGAGGGTACTTCATCATGTTTTCTCTACTGGAAGTCCACACTAGAGGGTACTTCATCATGTTTTCTCTACTGGAAGTCCACCCTAGAGGGTACTTCATCATGTTTTCTCTACTCGAAGTCCACCCTACGGGGTACTTCATCATGTTTTCTCTACTGGAAGTCCTACCTAGATGGTACTTCATCATGTTTTCTCTACTGGAAGTCCACACTAGAGGGTATTTCATCATGTTTTCTCTACTGGAAGTCCACCCTAGAGGGTACTTCATCATGTTTTCTACCATGGAAGTCAACCCTAGAGGGTACTTCATCATGTTTTCTCTACTGGAAGTCCACCCTAGAGGGTACTTCATCATGTTTTCTCTACTGGAAAGGCTCCCTAGAGGGTACTTCATCATGTTTTCTCCACTGGAAGTCCACCCTAGAGGGTACTTCATTATGTTTTCTACCCTGGAAGTCCACCCTAGAGGGTACTACATCATGTTTTCTCCACTGGAAGTCCACCCTAGAGGGTACTACATCATGTTTTCTCCACTGGAAGTCCACCCTAGAGGGTACTTCATCATGTTTTCTCTACTGGAAGTCCACCCTAGAGGGTACTACATCATGTTTTCTCCACTGGAAGTCCACCCTAGAGGGTACTTCATCATGTTTTCTCTACTGGAAGTCCACCCTAAAGGGTACTTCATCATGTTTTCTCCACTGGAAGTCCACCCTAGAGGGTACTTCATCATGTTTTCTCTACTGGAAAGGCTCCCTAGAGGGTACTTCATCATGTTTTCTCCACTGGAAGTCCACCCTAGAGGGTACTTCATCATGTTTTCTACCCTGGAAGTCCACCCTAGAGGGTACTACATCATGTTTTCTCCACTGGAAGTCCACCCTAGAGGGTACTACATCATGTTTTCTCCACTGGAAGTCCACCCTAGAGGGTACTTCATCATGTTTTCTCTACTGGAAGTCCACCCTAGAGGGTACTACATCATGTTTTCTCCACTGGAAGTCCACCCTAGAGGGTACTTCATCATGTTTTCTCTACTGGAAGTCCACCCTAAAGGGTACTTCATCATGTTTTCTCCACTGGAAGTCCACCCTAGAGGGTACTTCATCATCTTTTCTCCACTGGAAGTCCACCCTAGAGGGTACTTCATCATGTTTTCTCCACTGGAAGTCCACCCTAGAGGGTACTTCATCATGTTTTCTCCACTGGAAGTCCACCCTAGAGGGCACTTCATCATGTTTTCTCTACTGGAAGTCCACCCTAGAGGGTACTTCATCATGTTTTCTCCACTGGAAGTCCACCCTAGAGGGTACTTCATCATGTTTTCTCTACTGGAAGTCCACCCAAGAGGGTACTTCATCAGTCTAGTTGGCATTAGTGTACTCTAATGTCATGTAAGGCGATACTGATATATGTGTGATGAGCTGGAGCTTGGCACAGTGAATCTTGGGACACTTTAACTAAGATGGGACTCTCATTGTTACAGGACTGTTATGCAGTTGTTCGTGGTGGAGCGGAGGAGACCAAGGCACTTCTGCAGAATCGCTTTGACCACATCTTCTACACAGGTAAAAACCTCCAGGATGCATCAGATCGCTGCATGTCACAGTATTCCCATTGTAGATGTGTGTCCTTTAACCTGGTAGCATGACCAAAATATCACAACTTGGTCTTTAAAGAACACAACAAATAAATGCTAAGATCCAAAGCATCATTCTAACAGATTTAGGTAAACTCTGTATGTCAACCATATACTGTATATTTAAGGTTGCAAATGTGCCTCTTGATGACGTCTATGGTCAGATTTCAGCTGTGTGGCACATTGAAATGTTCTCAGAAACATCTTGTAGTTACTGTGTAGCTGTAACATGAGAAAGTTTGCTCCGGCTGGTGGGGGGTGCTTGGTGTTGTCTCAGCTGTTCTCAACATGGCGGCTGGGTTACAGCTGATAACGCCGTCCAGACCCACGACCCGTTGAGGAAGCGTAGCACCCACCCTCTGGTTCCCCCCCCCCCCCCCCAGGTTAACACTGTCAGCTCTGTGAGCACTGTTGCCATTATTAGCACTGTTAGCACTGTTAGCACCGTTAGCACCGTTAGCACCGCTAGCACTGTTAGCACCGTTAGCACCATAAGCACCGTTAGCACCGCTAGCACCGTTAGCACCGTTAGCACCGTAAGCACCGTTAGCACCGTTAGCACCGTTAGCACCGTTAGCACTGTAAGCACCGTTTGCACCGTTAGCACCGTAAGCACCGTTAGCACTGCTATCACCATTAGCACCGTTAGCACCGTAGGCACCGCTAGCACCGTTAGCACCGCTAGCACCGTTAGCACCGCTAGCACCGTTAGCACCGCTAGCTGTGAGGCGCCGGCTCAGCCGTCGCCATGTTGAGAGCTGTGTGGAGGCAATAGAAATGCTCCCAATCTGGCATTTAGCACCTCAACGGGGGAAAGAGAGAAGAAGCCTCAGGAAGAGCAGCTGAGGAGGATCAGGACGGACAGAAGTGCAGTGATGTCGTGTACAGAATAAACTTCTACAATCATCATATGCATGAAATTTGAGCTCTGCAGGGATTGAAAGGATAACTTTGGTGTTTTTCAACCTTGACCATATTGTCCCATGTCTTTGTGTCTAAGTGACTAACGGGGTCAAGACTTGGTGAAACTGGTCCAGTACTGAGGGAGAACGCTGCAGAAAGCCACTGAACGGGCTGTGATGGAATCAAATCAGGCAATTTGTCACTTTCAATGAGACGGGCTCAGGTTGGTGTTATCAGAGTCTGACAACATTATGGAGAGGATCCCACAGAGACCTTTCACTTCCTGTTGGTTATTGTCATGTGACGTGTTGCCAGAAGACAACGGTGGAAACGTGGAATACATCCATGGAGGAAACGGGCAGAGTTTGTTGTGTTGGAGGACAGAGAGCGTAGCTTAGTGTTAACTCACAGCTTTACAGTGTCATGGCTGAATATTTAGATGATTTTGATAATGTGGATGTGACCAAAGATTTCCGAAGGAGTCTTCTCTGAGCGAGACTCACGATAACAGACAGACGGGATCAAGAGAAAGGTCAGAAAGACGTTTTAATTCTCTATAATGTTGTCAGACACTGATAATAACAGTCTGAGCCCGTCAGTGGTAACAACAAGAACCGTTAGTGGACGTGAACTGACGGTACCAGGTCGACCCAGATGATTACATCACAGCCCGTTTAGCAGCTGTAGTGTTCTCCCTCAGTACTGGACCAGCTTCAGAAAGTGTCTCCATTAGTCTCTTGGACACAGAAACAGGGGAACATCGGGTCCAGGTTGAAAAGTACCAGAGTTATCCTTTAACCCATCCCAGCAGTCGGAGCAGCTCGGTGTTCAGTGTCTCGCTCACGGACACTTGGACATGCAGACAGTCGGACCGGGGATCGAACCGTCTCCAAATATAATAAAATGTTGTAGGGATGCACCGATACCGATACCAGATGGGATATCGGGCCGATACTGACTCAAACAGCTGGATCGGGTATCGGTAACAACTGGGCCGATCTATTAAATTCACTTCTATGTTTATATACTATAAACATTATATACTGGAATTATAATTCCTGTTTAAGTTTTGATCAGTTTGTTGATGCATTAAAAATGTTTACACTAAATTTGATAACATATTATAATGTACAATAATAATAATAATTATAATTTAATAATAATTTACAATTCATTATTTGTATATCTATGTATTTATTTATTACATTTTGTTTTACAAAGTTAGTAAAGTAATATTTGAGTCCAGTCTGATGAAGTCTTACACATAACAGAATGATCCAGTCTCTTCCACACAGTGAGACATACAGATGATTAATTAAACACTGGTATCGGGTCGGTACTCGGTATCGGCCGATACCCAAAGCCCAGGTATCGGTATCGGGTCGGTACTCGGTATCGGCCGATACCCAAAGCCCAGGTATCGGTATCGGTATCGGTATCGTATCGGTATCGTATCGGTATCGGGACTGAAACAGTCGGATGGGTGCATTTCTAAAATGTAGAAAGCACGTTGATACTCACCAGAGAATGAATCCTTTCCACTTTGGACTCTGTCTTTAGGTTCTCAGCCGGTGGCTCGCAGCATCCTGCAGGCAGCCGCCGTCCACTTGACCCCCGTGACCTTGGAACTGGGCGGCAAGTGTCCGTGCTTAATATACGGTCGGGTGAACATCGCAGCCTCTGCTCGCCGCTTGGTGTGGGCAAAGTATTTTAACGCCGGCCAGAGCTGCGTGGCTCCGGACTACGTGCTGTGCTCGCCGGCCACCCGGGACGCCCTGGTGCCGGCGATCCGAGAGACCCTGGAGGAGTTCTACAGCACCGAGCCTCAAACCTGTCCGGACCTGTCCCGCATCGTCTCACCACGACACTGGACTCAACTCATGGAACTGCTCGGGAGGTCCAGCGGAAAGGTTGTTGTGGGAGGAGAGAGCGACCGGGAGGACAAGTACATAGGTGGGTTAGGAAGCTGCCGTCCAGACCCACGACCCGTTGAGGAAGCGTAGCACCCACCCTCTGGTCCCCCCCCCCCCCCCCAGGTTAACACTGTCAGCTCTGTCAGCACTGTTGCCATTGTTAGCACCGTTAGCACTGTTAGCACTGTTAGCACCGTTAGCACGTAAGCACCGTTAGCACCGTAAGCACCGTTAGCACCGTTAGCACCGCTAGCACCGTTAGCACTGTTAGCAACGTTAACACCGTAAGTACCGTTAGCACCGTTAGCACCGTAAGTACCGTTAGCACTGTTAGCACCGCTATCACCATTAGCACCGTTAGCACCGTAGGCACCGTTAGCACCGTTAGCACCGTAAGCACCGTTAGCACCGCTATCACCATTAGCACCGTTAGCACCGTTGGCACCGTTAGCACCGTTAGCACTGTTAGCACTGTTAGCACCGTTAGCACCGCTAGCTGTGAGGCGCCGGCTCAGCCGTCGCCATGTTGAGAGCTGTGTGGAAGCAATAGAAATGCTCCCAATCTGGCATTTAGCCCCTCAACGGGGGAAGGAGGGAAGAAGCCTCAGGAAGAGCAGCTGAGGAGGATCAGGATGGACAGAAGTGCAGTGATGTCGTGTACAGAATAAACTTCTACAATCATCACATGCATGAAATTTGAGCTCTGCAGGGATTGAAAGGATAACTTTGGTGTTTTTCAACCTTGACCATATTGTCCCATGTCTTTGTGTCTAAGTGACTAACGGGGTCAAGACTTGGTGAAACTGGTCCAGTACTGAGGGAGAACGCTGCAGAAAGCCACTGAACGGGCTGTGATGGAATCAAATCAGGCAATTTGTCACTGTCAATGAGACGGGCTCAGGTTGGTGTTATCAGTGTCTGACAACATTATGGAGAGGATCCCACAGAGACCTTTCACTTCCTGTTGGTTATTGTCATGTGACGTGTTGCCAGAAGACAACGGTGGAAACGTGGAATACATCCATGGAGGAAACGGGCAGAGTTTGTTGTGTTGGAGGACAGAGAGCGTAGCTTAGTGTTAACTCACAGCTTTACAGTGTCATGGCTGAATATTTAGATGATTTTGATGATGTGGATGTGACCAAAGATTTCCGAAGGAGTCTTCTCTGAGCGAGACTGACGATAACAGACAGACGGGATCAGGAGAAAGGTCAGAAAGACGTTTTAATTCCCTATAATGTTGTCAGACACTGATAATAACAGTCTGAGCCCGTCAGTGGTAACAACAAGAACCGTTAGTGGACGTGAACTGACGGTACCAGGTCGACCCAGATGATTACATCACAGCCCGTTTAGCAGCTGTAGTGTTCTCCCTCAGTACTGGACCAGCTTCAGAAAGTGTCTCCATTAGTCTCTTGGACACAGAAACAGGGGAACATCGGGTCCAGGTTGAAAAGTACCAGAGTTATCCTTTAACCCATCCCAGCAGTCGGAGCAGCTCGGTGTCTCGCTCACGGACACTTGGACATGCAGACAGTCGGACCGGGGATCGAACCGTCTCCAAATATAATAAAATGTTGTAGGGATGCACCGATACCGATACCAGATGGGATATCGGGCCGATACTGACTCAAACAGCTGGATCGGGTATCGATAACAACTGGGCTGATCTATTAAATTCTCTTCTATGTTTATATACTATATACATTATATACTGGAATTATAATTCCTGTTTAACTTTTGATCAGTTTGCTGATGCATTAAAAATGTTTACACTAAATTTGATAACATATTATAATGTACAATAATAATAATAATTATAATTTAATAATAATTTACAATTCATTATTTGTATATCTATGTATTTATTTATTACATTTTGTTTTACAAAGTTAGTAAAGTAATGTTTGAGTCCAGTCTGATGAAGTCTTACACATAACAGAATGATCCAGTCTCTTCCACACAGTGAGACATACAGATGATTAATTAAACACTGGTATCGGGTCGGTACTCGGTATCGGCCGATACCCAAAGCCCAGGTATCGGTATCGGGTCGGTACTCGGTATCGGCCGATACCCAAAGCCCAGGTATCGGTATCGTATCGTATCGGTATCGTATCGTATCGGTATCGTATCGTATCGGTATCGTATCGGTATCGGGACTGAAACAGTCGGATGGGTGCATTTGTAAAATGTAGAAAGCACGTTGATACTCACCAGAGAATGAATCCTTTCCACTTTGGACTCTGTCTTTAGGTTCTCAGCCGGTGGCTCGCAGCATCCTGCAGGCAGCCGCCGTCCACTTGACCCCCGTGACCTTGGAACTGGGCGGCAAGTGTCCGTGCTTAATATACGGTCGGGTGAACATCGCAGCCTCTGCTCGCCGCTTGGTGTGGGCAAAGTATTTTAACGCCGGCCAGAGCTGCGTGGCTCCGGACTACGTGCTGTGCTCGCCGGCCACCCGGGACGCCCTGGTGCCGGCGATCCGAGAGACCCTGGAGGAGTTCTACAGCACCGAGCCTCAAGCCTGTCCGGACCTGTCCCGCATCGTCTCACCACGACACTGGACTCAACTCATGGAACTGCTCGGGAGGTCCAGCGGAAAGGTTGTTGTGGGAGGAGAGAGCGACCGGGAGGACAAGTACATAGGTGGGTTAAGAAGCAGGAGTCTGTAGCTGCTACTTCTACAACATGTATAGAATGAATCCTTCGTGGTAAAGAGACGCAGTAACACTGGTAAACTATCAGCGATGCATCAAGTGAGAGACTTGGTTTATTTTAGTAGATGATGTCCCAGAGCTGACCGGCTCATAAACACAAGATAATGATGTATGTTAAAGAGGACATGGCATGAAAAACTCCCTTTATCCATCTGAGTATCTGGAGCTCCTGCCATCCCACAAACTGTGGAATAACACGAGCAGTCAGTTTATTATGGGCTGTTTAGATCAGAGAACATGTGATTCAACCAGCCCATCAGATCTGGCTCTCCTTCCTGTGTCACATGCAGACTCATTAGAATATACCGACCACAGCTGGAGAACTACCTTTACAAGGTGCACCATGTGTATCTCTCCAGCCAATCACAGCAGACTGGGGTCTTAAAGAGACAGGAGCTGAAACAGAGTGTTTCAGACAGCAATGAATACAGGTATATTCAGACAGAGGATGAATACAGGTATATTCAGACAGGATGAATACAGGTATATTCAGACAGAAGGTGAATACAGGTATATTCAGACAGAGGATGAATACAGGTATATTCAGACAGAGGATGAATACAGGTATATTCAGACAGAGGATGAATACAGGTATATTCAGACAGAGGATGAATACAGGTATATTCAGACAGAGGATGAATACAGGTATATTCAGACAGAGGTGAATACAGGTATATTCAGACAGAGGGTGAATACAGGTATATTCAGACAGAGGATGAATACAGGTATATTCAGACAGAGGATGAATACAGGTATATTCAGACAGAGGGTGAATACAGGTATATTCAGACAGAGGATGAATACAGGTATATTCAGACAGAGGATGAATACAGGTATATTCAGACAGAGGATGAATACAGGTATATTCAGACAGAGGGATGAATACAGGTATATTCAGACAGAGGGTGAATACAGGTATATTCAGACAGAGGGTGAATACAGGTATATTCAGACAGAGGATGAATACAGGTATATTCAGACAGAGGGTGAATACAGGTATATTCAGACAGAGGGTGAATACAGGTATATTCAGACAGAGGATGAATACAGGTATATTCAGACAGAGGATGAATACAGGTATATTCAGACAGAGGATGAATACAGGTATATTCAGACAGAGGGTGAATACAGGTATATTCAGACAGAGGATGAATACAGGTATATTCAGACAGAGGATGAATACAGGTATATTCAGACAGAGGATGAATACAGGTATATTCAGACAGAAGGTGATTACAGGTATATTCAGACAGAAGGTGAATACAGGTATATTCAGACAGAGGATGAATACAGGTATATTCAGACAGGATGAATACAGGTATATTCAGACAGAGGATGAATACAGGTATATTCAGACAGGATGAATACAGGTATATTCAGACAGAAGGTGAATACAGGTATATTCAGACAGAGGATGAATACAGGTATATTCAGACAGAGGATGAATACAGGTATATTCAGACAGAGGGTGAATACAGGTATATTCAGACAGAGGGTGAATACAGGTATATTCAGACAGAAGGTGAATACAGGTATATTCAGACAGAGGATGAATACAGGTATATTCAGACAGGATGAATACAGGTATATTCAGACAGAAGGTGAATACAGGTATATTCAGACAGAGGGTGAATACAGGTATATTCAGACAGGATGAATACAGGTATATTCAGACAGAAGGTGAATACAGGTATATTCAGACAGAGGATGAATACAGGTATATTCAGACAGAGGGTGAATACAGGTATATTCAGACAGAGGGTGAATACAGGTATATTCAGACAGGGTGAATACAGGTATATTCAGACAGAAGGTGAATACAGGTATATTCAGACAGAGGGTGAATACAGGTATATTCAGACAGAGGGTGAATACAGGTATATTCAGACAGGGTGAATACAGGTATATTCAGACAGAGGATGAATACAGGTATATTCAGACAGAGGATGAATACAGGTATATTCAGACAGAGGGTGAATACAGGTATATTCAGACAGAGGTGAATACAGGTATATTCAGACAGAGGATGAATACAGGTATATTCAGACAGCAATGAATACAGGTATATTCAGACAGAGGATGAATACAGGTATATTCAGACAGAGGATGAATACAGGTATATTCAGACAGAGATGAATACAGGTATATTCAGACAGAGGATGAATACAGGTATATTCAGACAGAGGTGAATACAGGTATATTCAGACAGAGGATGAATACAGGTATATCAGACAGAGGATGAATACAGGTATATTCAGACAGAGGATGAATACAGGTATATTCAGACAGAGGTGAATACAGGTATATTCAGACAGAGGATGAATACAGGTATATTCAGACAGAGGATGAATACAGGTATATTCAGACAGAGGATGAATACAGGTATATTCAGACAGAGGATGAATACAGGTATATTCAGACAGAGGATGAATACAGGTATATTCAGACAGAGGATGAATACAGGTATATTCAGACAGAGGATGAATACAGGTATATTCAGACAGAGGATGAATACAGGTATATTCAGACAGAGGATGAATACAGGTATATTCAGACAGAGGATGAATACAGGTATATTCAGACAGAGGATGAATACAGGTATATTCAGACAGAGGTGAATACAGGTATATTCAGACAGAGGATGAATACAGGTATATTCAGACAGAGGATGAATACAGGTATATTCAGACAGAGGGTGAATACAGGTATATTCAGACAGAGGTGAATACAGGTATATTCAGACAGAGGATGAATACAGGTATATTCAGACAGAGGTGAATACAGGTATATTCAGACAGAGGTGAATACAGGTATATTCAGACAGAGGTGAATACAGGTATATTCAGACAGAGGTGAATACAGGTATATTCAGACAGAGGATGAATACAGGTATATTCAGACAGAGGTGAATACAGGTATATTCAGACAGAGGATGAATACAGGTATATTCAGACAGAGGGTGAATACAGGTATATTCAGACAGAGGTGAATACAGGTATATTCAGACAGAGGTGAATACAGGTATATTCAGACAGAGGTGAATACAGGTATATTCAGACAGAGGGTGAATACAGGTATATTCAGACAGAGGGTGAATACAGGTATATTCAGACAGGGTGAATACAGGTATATTCAGACAGAGGATGAATACAGGTATATTCAGACAGAGGATGAATACAGGTATATTCAGACAGAGGGTGAATACAGGTATATTCAGACAGAGGGTGAATACAGGTATATTCAGACAGAGGATGAATACAGGTATATTCAGACAGAGGATGAATACAGGTATATTCAGACAGAGGGTGAATACAGGTATATTCAGACAGGATGAATACAGGTATATTCAGACAAAGGGTGAATACAGGTATATTCAGACAGGATGAATACAGGTATATTCAGACAGAGGATGAATACAGGTATATTCAGACAGGATGAATACAGGTATATTCAGACAGAAGGTGAATACAGGTATATTCAGACAGGATGAATACAGGTATATTCAGACAGAAGGTGAATACAGGTATATTCAGACAGAGGGTGAATACAGGTATATTCAGACAGAAGGTGAATACAGGTATATTCAGACAGGATGAATACAGGTATATTCAGACAGAAGGTGAATACAGGTATATTCAGACAGAGGATGAATACAGGTATATTCAGACAGAGGATGAATACAGGTATATTCAGACAGGATGAATACAGGTATATTCAGACAGAGGATGAATACAGGTATATTCAGACAGAGGGTGAATACAGGTATATTCAGACAGAGGATGAATACAGGATAGCAGCTGTTGTGCAGTTAAATTCTGCATTTTCTAATGATCCTACTGCTTTTCTAACGCATTAAAGTATGTAGACATGTTCTAGTAGAAACCTAAAACACGAGTATGAACCTGAAAAAGAGCAGGATATGTCCCCTTTAACGTTCCTCAGGATGGGATGATAATGCTGGTATTAAAGCGAGTGTATGTAACAGCAGCCACTGTGTGGCCACAAGTCATAAGAATTACATAATTATCAGTTAAACCGTGTTTGTAGCAGCTTTAACTTCAGATCCTGTTCTCTAGTGGCGTTCAGGTGATTTCTGTTAGACCCAGCAGCTGGTATTTGTTCTCCTGAATGTGTGGGATCAGACAGCATGATGAGTCTTCCTCGTGTCCTCTGCCAGCTCCCACCGTGGTGGTGGATGTGGACGAAGACGACGCTCTCATGGCGGAGGAGATTTTCGGCCCCATCCTGCCCATCATCACCGTGGACTCTCTGGAAGAAGGCATCGCCTTCATCAACCGCCAAGAGAAGGCCCTGGCCGTCTATGTGTTCTCTGAAGAGTCCTCCGTAAGAGCACGTCCCACATCACAGCTGGAGACATGTTGTCTTATATCTGACATCCCGTTGTCCTTCCTCTTTGAAAGGTGGTGAACACAGTGCTGGAGAAGACCAGCAGTGGAGGATTCTGCTCTAATGACGGGATCGTCCACATGACCCTGCCGACCCTGCCCTTTGGAGGTGTAGGTAGGTGGAACCTGACCTGAAGCTTCTGGGACACTGTTGCAGGTTTTATATCTCTCAGTCCTGAGTTTTCCTTTATTATCGATACCAGATTAATGACCTAGTGAAAAGAAAACCTTCTGTATTAATGTCATCAGGCTTCAGAACATGCTTAAAGGAATACTTCACCCCTAAAGTCGCTGCTAACCCTGCTCGGCTAAAGTCGGTGCTAACCCTGCTAGGCTAAAGTCAGTGCTAACCCTGCTAGGCTAAAGTCGGTGCTAACCCTGCTAGGCTAAAGTCGCTGCTAACCCTGCTCGGCTAAAGTCAGTGCTAACCCTAATAGGCTAAAGTCGCTGCTAACCCTGCTAGGCTAAAGTCGCTGCTAACCCTGCTCGGCTAAAGTCAGTGCTAACCCTAATAGGCTAAAGTCGCTGCTAACCCTAAAAGGCTAAAGTCGGTGCTAACCCTGCTCGGCTAAAGTCGGTGCTAACCCTGCTCGGCTAAAGTCGGTGCTAACCCTGCTAGGCTAAAGTCAGTGCTAACCCTGCTAGGCTAAAGTCGGTGCTAACCCTGCTAGGCTAAAGTCGCTGCTAACCCTGCTCGGCTAAAGTCAGTGCTAACCCTAATAGGCTAAAGTCGCTGCTAACCCTGCTAGGCTAAAGTCGCTGCTAACCCTGCTCGGCTAAAGTCAGTGCTAACCCTAATAGGCTAAAGTCGCTGCTAACCCTAAAAGGCTAAAGTCGGTGCTAACCCTGCTCGGCTAAAGTCGGTGCTAACCCTGCTCGGCTAAAGTCGGTGCTAACCCTGCTAGGCTAAAGTCGCTGCTAACCCTAATAGGCTAAAGTCGCTGCTAACCCTGCTCGGCTAAAGTCAGTGCTAACCCTGCTCGGCTAAAGTCAGTGCTAACCCTGCTCGGCTAAAGTCGGTGCTAACCCTGCTCGGCTAAAGTCGGTGCTAACCCTGCTCGGCTAAAGTCGGTGCTAACCCTGCTCGGCTAAAGTCGGTGCTAACCCTGCTCGGCTAAAGTCGGTGCTAACCCTGCTCGGCTAAAGTCGGTGCTAACCCTGCTCGGCTAAGTCGGTGCTAACCCTGCTAGGCTAAAGTCGGTGCTAACCCTGCTCGGCTAAAGTCGGTGCTAACCCTGCTAGGCTAAAGTCGGTGCTAACCCTGCTCGGCTAAAGTAAGTGCTAACCCTGCTAGGCTAAAGTCGGTGCTAAACCTGCTAGGCTAAAGTCGGTGCTAACCCTGCTAGAATGAAGTAAGTGCTAACCCTGCTAGGCTGAAGTCGGTGCTAACCCTGCTAGGCTAAAGTCGGTGCTAACCCTGCTAGAATAAAGTAAGTGCTAACCCTGCTAGGCTAAAGTCGGTGCTAACCCTGCTAGAATAAAGTCAGTGCTAACCCTGCTAGGCTTAAGTCGGTGCTAACCCTGCTAGGCTAAAGTCGTTGCTAACCCTGCTAGGCTAAAGTCGGTGCTAACCCTGCTAGAATAAAGTAAGTGCTAACCCTGCTAGGCTAAAGTCGCTGCTAACCCTGCTCGGCTAAAGTCGGTGCTAACCATGCTAGGCTAAAGTCGGTGCTAACCCTGCTAGGCTAAAGTCTGTGCTAACCCTGCTAGGCTAAAGTCGGTGCTAACCCTGCTAGGCTAAAGTCGGTGCTAACCCTGCTAGAATGAAGTAAGTGCTAACCCTGCTAGGCTAAAGTCGGTGCTAACCCTGCTAGAATAAAGTCAGTGCTAACCCTGCTAGGCTAAAGTCGGTGCTAACCCTGCTAGGCTAAAGTCGGTGCTAACCCTGCTAGAATAAAGTCAGTGCTAACCCTGCTAGGCTAAAGTCGGTGCTAACCCTGCTAGGCTAAAGTCGGTGCTAACCCTGCTAGGCTAAAGTCGGTGCTAACCCTGCTAGGCTAAAGTCGGTGCTAACCCTGCTCGGCTAAAGTCGGTGCTAACCCTGCTCGGCTAAAGTCGGTGCTAACCCTGCTCGGCTAAAGTCGGTGCTAACCCTGCTAGGCTAAAGTCGGTGCTAACCCTGCTAGGCTAAAGTCTGTGCTAACCCTCCTAGGCAAAAGTCGGTGCTAACCCTGCTAGGCTAAAGTCGGTGCTAACCCTGCTAGAATGAAGTAAGTGCTAACCCTGCTAGGCTGAAGTCGGTGCTAACCCTGCTCGGCTAAAGTCAGTGCTAACCCTGCTAGGCTAAAGTCAGTGCTAACCCTGCTCGGCTAAAGTCGGTGCTAACCCTGCTCGGCTAAAGTCGGTGCTAACCCTGCTCGGCTAAAGTCGGTGGTAACCCTGCTCGGCTAAAGTCGGTGCTAACCCTGCTAGGCTAAAGTCGGTGCTAACCCTGCTAGGCTGATGTCGGAACTAACCCTGCTAGGCTAAAGTCGGTGCTAACCCTGCTAGGCTAAAGTCGGTGCTAACCCTGCTAGGCTAAAGTCGGTGCTAACCCTGCTAGGCTAAAGTCGGTGCTAACCCTGCTAGGCTAAAGTCGGTGCTAACCCTGCTAGAATAAAGTCAGTGCTAACCCTGCTAGGCTTAAGTCGGTGCTAACCCTGCTAGGCTAAAGTCGTTGCTAACCCTGCTAGGCTAAAGTCGGTGCTAACCCTGCTAGAATAAAGTAAGTGCTAACCCTGCTAGGCTAAAGTCGGTGCTAACCCTGCTCGGCTAAAGTCGGTGCTAACCCTGCTAGGCTAAAGTCGGTGCTAACCCTGCTCGGCTAAAGTAAGTGCTAACCCTGCTAGGCTAAAGTCGGTGCTAAACCTGCTAGGCTAAAGTCGGTGCTAACCCTGCTAGAATGAAGTAAGTGCTAACCCTGCTAGGCTGAAGTCGGTGCTAACCCTGCTAGGCTAAAGTCGGTGCTAACCCTGCTAGAATAAAGTAAGTGCTAACCCTGCTAGGCTAAAGTCGGTGCTAACCCTGCTAGAATAAAGTCAGTGCTAACCCTGCTAGGCTAAAGTCGGTGCTAACCCTGCTAGGCTAAAGTCGGTGCTAACCCTGCTAGGCTAAAGTCGGTGCTAACCCTGCTAGAATAAAGTCAGTGCTAACCCTGCTAGGCTTAAGTCGGTGCTAACCCTGCTAGGCTAAAGTCGTTGCTAACCCTGCTAGGCTAAAGTCGGTGCTAACCCTGCTAGAATAAAGTAAGTGCTAACCCTGCTAGGCTAAAGTCGGTGCTAACCCTGCTAGAATAAAGTCAGTGCTAACCCTGCTAGGCTAAAGTCGGTGCTAACCCTGCTAGGCTAAAGTCGGTGCTAACCCTGCTAGAATAAAGTCAGTGCTAACCCTGCTAGGCTTAAGTCGGTGCTAACCCTGTTAGGCTAAAGTCGTTGCTAACCCTGCTAGGCTAAAGTCGGTGCTAACCCTGCTAGGCTAAAGTCGGTGCTAATCCTGCTCGGCTAAGTCGGTGCTAACCCTGCTAGGCTAAAGTCGGTGCTAACCCTGCTAGAATAAAGTCAGTGCTAACCCTGCTAGGCTTAAGTCGGTGCTAACCCTGCTAGGCTAAAGTCGTTGCTAACCCTGCTAGGCTAAAGTCGGTGCTAACCCTGCTAGAATAAAGTAAGTGCTAACCCTGCTAGGCTAAAGTCGGTGCTAACCCTGCTCGGCTAGGCTTAAGTCGGTGCTAACCCTGCTAGGCTAAAGTCGTTGCTAACCCTGCTAGGCTAAAGTCGGTGCTAACCCTGCTAGGCTAAAGTCGGTGCTAACCCTGCTCGGCTAAAGTCGGTGCTAACCCTGCTCGGCTAAAGTCGGTGCTAACCATGCTAGGCTAAAGTCGGTGCTAACCCTGCTAGGCTAAAGTCTGTGCTAACCCTGCTAGGCTAAAGTCGGTGCTAACCCTGCTAGAATGAAGTAAGTGCTAACCCTGCTAGGCTGAAGTCGGTGCTAACCCTGCTAGGCTAAAGTCGGTGTTAACCCTGCTAGAATAAAGTCGGTGCTAACCCTGCTAGAATAAAGTAAGTGCTAACCCTGCTAGGCTAAAGTCGGTGCTAACCCTGCTAGAATAAAGTCAGTGCTAACCCTGCTAGGCTAAAGTCGGTGCTAACCCTGCTAGGCTAAAGTCGGTGCTAACCCTGCTAGAATAAAGTCAGTGCTAACCCTGCTAGGCTAAAGTCGGTGCTAACCCTGCTAGAATAAAGTAAGTGCTAAACCTGCTAGGCTAAAGTCGGTGCTAACCCTGCTAGGCTAAAGTCGGTGCTAACATACCTGCTCTCTCGTCCCCGGGCTAACGGCTTTCTTATATTATGTATAGGATATTTATTATTATCATAATTATATATTTGAGTCGATTATTTCAGGAAACCTAATTGCCTAACAGATGAGAAGAGGGTCAACTCTTCATCCTGCATTTAGGATGTTTTCATATAAAATGATTAAAATCGGTTCCATTGTTTTGAACTATTGAAGTGTGAGTGAAACACGTCTTTATTGTGCTGCAGTGTGATGGAATAAACCCAAAGATCAGTCAGAGAACGAGGCCTTTATTATATAAAGCCTGATGAATATCACGGAGAGGCTGGACCGTGGACGTTTAGCCACTCTGCGTTGTATGACTGGTGTTGATGCTTTGGAAACTCCTTCCAGGGTCGAGCGGTTCGGGCAGTTATCACGGCCGCTGGAGCTTCGAGACGTTCAGCCACCGGCGGTCCTGCATGCTGCGCGGCTGGGCTCTGGAGAGACTCAACAGCCTGCGCTACCCGCCGTACCGAGAGGACAAGCTGGGCTGGCTGCGCTGGAGCACCGGGAGGAGCTGCTCCATCATGTGATGTGGAATACTGCAGCTATGAATGTGGATGTTTGGGAGATTCACCTGGAGATGGGGTTAACCATATCTTCTGTTAACCTGTCTGATGGCCCTCAGCAGAGCTCTGTGACACTGTGTATCAGAGCTTTTACAATATATATAACATAATATATAAACTGTTTTATGTATTCTGGTTTGTTTTAAACTGGCTCCACTACGATGAATACCAGAGATTCAACTGCCTGCTTGTTTTTATCCTCTTGCACTGACATTTTTATGCGGTGAGAATGGTGTTACAGTGTCTTTAATAACCTGTTGTATTGTTTTGGTTGATTGGTTTATTTTCTCGTGGTGTCTGTGGACACTCACACGTCGTGCTCTTCTATGTCTTAATACTGCTTTCCATGAAATACTGTAAATAAATTTGAAATTCTTCTTTTGTTTTCAATTTCTTTGAAAGTTTCTATTCTTCAACAAAAGCATACATCCAATAAATAAGAACATACCGTATATTCACACAGTACAGGACAGTTATAATATGTAAGTCATTCACCTCCTGCATATGTAAGAAAGGAGGGAAAAAACAACAAAAAACGAAGGCTGTCGAAGTTAACGCAATAACACAAATTTGTCTTATCGTGGCTAGTTTGAGCACGTAACTGGAGCGACGCCAGCTAGTGAGCCTTTTATGGAAGTGCATTTAACCCAATGATATGATGCTGTGACATCCCCCTACTGTCACAGCATCCCCCCCCCCCATATACTCATATGGGGGGGGGGGGCGGTATAGTCTAAGGAAGGGGAGCCAGATCTGATTGGCTTGTTGAATCACGTTATCTGATCTAGACAGCCCATAATAAACTGACTGGTTGTCTTATTGGTACGGATGAGAACAAACACTGAACAAGTGCAGAAAGTCTAACTTTGCATTCTTTCACTCTTTGAATAAGTCCATACTTTGGAGAGACGGTGCAGCAGTTCACTTCCTGCGGTCGGGATGATCTCAACATCACTCTGAGACGATTATGGATCAAGAACAAGCCGACCATGTTTTGTGAATTGTGGGCAAAATTATTACATTTATTTATTACAAATATGAGTATTTAAATACAGGTCGTCTCCACTGTTCAGTGGAGGTCTCTGCAGCACGGAGGTACAGAACAAGATGACCCTCCCCCCCCCCTCCTCAATGACCTCATCTACATCAAGCTCTCAGCTGAAATACTAGTTTCCTTCAGAGGAGAGTAATTAACTGTGTGTGTGTGTGTGTGTGTGTGTGTGTGTGTGTGTGTGTGTGTGTGTTCATCACTTCTTTGACTTTAATTTCATCAGGAATCAACTCACCAAAGTCATTTAAAAACATGATGCAAACATTGGATTCAGTTCATATGAGACGTCTTCTGATCGGCGTGGTGATCTGCAGAGTGTTGGTTGGGTTGGGGGGGGGGGGAAAAGCCACTTACGAGCGGAGAAACGCAGCACGAAGGCGCCGCCTTGTTCTCAGAAGCTGTCGGCTCAGATCACAACAGCTCCGTGGTGGCTTCACGGCTCCGGCCTGTATGAGGAGGGGGGGTTAGTCCCGGGGAGGGGCTGCTCGCGGGCCGCAGACTCCGGCTGTGGAGCGGCACTGGCTGGTGTCGATGGCTCTTTCTGCACCAGCTCGGGCTCGTCCTGGCCCGCCTGGGGGGGGTGGACCAGGACCCGGTCGATGAGGCCGAAGTCCTGCGCCTGCATCGGGCTCATGTAGCGATCCCTCTCCATCACACCCTCTAAAAGGAGGGAAAGGAAAGAGAGAAATCAACATCCGTTTACCACTTCCTCCCCTCTAAAGCTCCGCTGATTGGCTGGAGGGCTTCATGACATCACACCTACATGATCTCTACTGATGGCAACATCTCTATTGGAGCCATTTACAGGTGATGTACAGACCAGGTGTTCATAGTATTAGGTACATATGAGTTTTAACCTCATGTTGTCCTCCAGGCTCTCTGTTAGACAGTGTGCAGGGTTTACTGACATCTAGTGGTGTGGTTGCTGAGTGCAACCAACTGAATCCCCCCCCCGCTCACTCCTCCCTTTCTAAGACTGAGGTAACGTGTGCCGCTGAGTGTAAAACCGTGGTAACACCGTTCACCTCTCTTCAGAGGTCATCCATACCATAATAACACTACTTTAGGAGCAACGGAGGTCAGACGGCGGCTGGTTGTACCACGGTTTAACACTCTGTAGCTCACGTTACAGCAGATTCACCAGCGTGTCGGAGAACTACGGAGAACTACGGAGAACTACGGAGAACTACGGAGAACTATGGAGAACTACGGAGAACTACGGTGGCCTTCAGGTAACGTAGAAACACTAAAGACTCTCTCTGGAATCAGAGTCAGGTTTGTCTGTTCTGGGCTCCTGTAGAGACATGAAGGACTCTGTGAAGAGGACCTGCTCCCTCTGGAGACATGAAGGACTCTGTGAAGAGGACCTGCTCCCTCTGGAGACATGAAGGACTCTGTGAAGAGGACCTGCTCCCTCTGGAGACATGAAGGACTCTGTGAAGAGGACCTGCTCCCTCTGGAGACATGAAGGACTCTGTGAAGAGGACCTGCTCCCTCTGGAGACATGAAGGACTCTGTGAAGAGGACCTGCTCCCTCTGGAGACATGAAGGACTCTGTGAAGAGGACCTGCTCCCTCTGGAGACATGAAGGACTCTGTGAGGAGGACCTGCTCCCTCTGGAGACATGGAGGACTCTGTGAGGAGGACCTGCTCCCTCTGGAGACATGGAGGACTCTGTGAGGAGGACCTGCTCCCTCTGGAGACATGGAGGACTCTGTGAGGAGGACCTGCTCCCTATGGAGACATGAAGGACTCTGTGAAGATGACCTGCTCCCTATGGAGACATGAAGGACTCTGTGAAGATGACCTGCTCCCTATGGAGACATGAAGGACTCTGTGAAGAGGACCTGCTCCCTATGGAGACATGAAGGACTCTGTGAAGATGACCTGCTCCCTATGGAGACATGAAGGACTCTGTGAAGAGGACCTGCTCCCTCTGGAGACATGAAGGACTCTGTGAAGAGGACCTGCTCCCTCTGGAGACATGAAGGACTCTGTGAAGAGGACCTGCTCCCTCTGGAGACATGAAGGACTCTGTGAAGAGGACCTGCTCCCTCTGGAGATATGAAGGACTCTGTGAGGAGGACCTGCTCCCTCTGGAGATATGAAGGACTCTGTGAAGAGGACCTGCTCCCTCTGGAGACATGAAGGACTCTGTGAAGAGGACCTGCTCCCTCTGGAGACATGAAGGACTCATTCTAAAGAAGCTAATTTTCGCCTCGCACGAGTTGTTGGACCGCCGGTATCATCTGTGTTCATTCTAGACGCTCCGTAGAGGAGGAGGAGCTCGTCTCCATGGATACCAACAACATGTCCTCCATCACGATGGAAGAAATAACCTCTGTAGCTGCTTTGTACATGTTGGTGAAGTCTCAGATATGTCAGAAAACCAAACTCCGTGGTGTCTGGGTTCATAACATCACCCGGCGGTGAGCTGTATTCACATCCAGTGTTATTCCACTGACTGTATCTAGCAGCCACACGTCTCTACTGAGGGATGAACCCTAAAGAAACTGATTTAATATCAATAAACAGATCAAAATGATGCTGAAATAACTACGTAATGATGCTGATTAGTAAAAAGTCTGAATTCATGCTTTGTCAGGTCCGTTACCATGACGACAAGCAGACAGGTTTTAAAATGCTTGTTTTCTGAATGGAGTCTGGATGGATCAGTACCAGAATATAACAGCTGCTCCATCAACACTCAACATGACGTCATCTAGAGACGTTGTTGTTTCTACCAGAGACAGTCTGTGGTTTCTGCTCTCTGTACAGATATGATGGACTATCAGACACATACTACATTTATTTATCCTCCATCTCTGATTCAACAACGTCAGAGAGGACAGGAGGACGATCTCAACGCTGAGAGACTGTCACCACACAGAGACACGAGAATTTCAACTTGCGCAAATGACATGGATTTCATGTGTTGGCGTCGCATCATTCGCACCACCTGTTCTGACCTTGCGTCTATTCGCCTCTTTGCATTGAATTTGTATGTAATCGTACTGCATGGAAGGTTTGCTTGGTGCTTGGTGTGAATGCTCCATCAGCTAATGAAAACCCAGCGATTCTTAGTTTCAGGTGATTATACACTAATGTGTAGCTTCTGCTAATCGATCCCCTGAAATGTTACACACTGTTCTTTTAATACATTAGAACTACTTGTACTTGCGTACTTTTAGTGCGGTAATGTCCTATTCTCAAGTTGACCAAATAGTAGCATTTAAAGCTGCATTAGTCGTTGTTGGGGGCAGCAGAACATACAACACTGACATAAAGTTTACCTTATAAACTCCTTTTGGCTAACATGTTAGCAAACAGCTGATTTACACATCTGATTAATGTAAATCCAATATTAACTCTCTGTAAACCTGAAGTGTCCTTATGACATCTTCTACCTACCGATGGTTTAGATCTCCTACCTACCGATGGTTTAGATCTCCTACCTACCGATGGTTTACATCTCCTACCTACCGATGGTTTACATCTCCTACCTACCGATGGTTTAGATCTCCTACCTACCGATGGTTTACATCTCCTACCTACCGATGGTTTACATCTCCTACCTACCGATGGTTTACATCTCCTACCTACCGATGGTTTATATCTCCTACCTACCGATGGTTTACATCTTCTACCTACCGATGGTTTAGATCTCCTACCTACCGATGGTTTAGATCTCCTACCTACCGATGGTTTACATCTCCTACCTACCGATGGTTTACATCTCCTACCTACCGATGGTTTACATCTCCTACCTACCGATGGTTTATATCTCCTACCTACCGATGGTTTACATCTCCTACCTACCGATGGTTTACATCTCCTACCTACCGATGGTTTATATCTCCTACCTACCGATGGTTTACATCTCCTACCCACCGATGGTTTACATCTCCTACCTACCGATGGTTTACATCTCCTACCCACCGATGGTTTATATCTCCTACCTACCGATGGTTTACATCTCCTACCTACCGATGGTTTAGATCTCCTATCTACCGATGGTTTAGATCTCCTACCTACCGATGGTTTAGATCTTCTACCTACCGATGGTTTAGATCTCCTACCCACCGATGGTTTAGATCTCCTACCTACCGATGGTTTATATCTCCTACCCACCGATGGTTTAGATCTCCTACCTACCGATGGTTTAGGTCTTCTACCTACCGATGACTTCCAGCAGCTGCCCCGTGTGTTTTGCGTAGAGGTGATTGATCTGTCTCTTCAGCTTCAGGATCTCTTCAGCCTGGATGGCGATGTCTGTGGCCTGACCCTGGACACACAGCACTGGGATTAGTATTTCCTTGTTTCAGTGAAATGATCGCCCTTACACACGTTGTAATCATCCCATGCTTGATTTCAGATGAGTATTAAAGGACCCGGGGAGACCAGCTTACCCTGGCGCCTCCTGAGGGCTGGTGAACCATGATGCGGGCGTTGGGCAGTGAATGCCTCATGCCCGTCGTTCCTGCTGCCAGGAGCAAGCTGCCCATGCTGGCTGCCTGGCCAACACACCAGGTGGAGATGGGATTGAGGATGTACTGCATGGTGTCGTAAATGGCCAGGCCCGCTGTCACCACACCGCCTGGAGGAAAATGGACTCATTTTAAAGGCTCATACGTGTGTCTCACACTCACAATCAACATTAAAGAGGAAACTGCTAAGTAGACTATTATTATATTTTATCACACGGCTGTGTTGAATACTCGATTGTGATTGGTCAATCACGGTGTTCTGTGGTCTGTAATTTCTGTGCAACAGACCGTGGCTATGTACAGCAGACCGTTGCTACGTATAGCAGTGTGTTGCTACGTATAGCAGACCGTAGCTACATATAACAGACCGTTGCTACATATAACAGACCGTTGCTACGTATAGCAGACCGTTGTTACGTATAACGGACCGTTGCTACGTATAACGGACCGTTGTTACGTATAACGGACCGTTGTTACGTATAACGGACCGTAGCTACATATAACAGACCGTTGCTACATATAACATTCCGTTGCTACGTATAACGGACCGTTGTTACGTATAACGGACCGTTGCTACGTATAACGGACCGTTGCTACGTATAGCGGACCGTTGTTACGTATAACGGACCGTTGTTACGTATAACGGACCGTAGCTACATATAACAGACCGTTGCTACATATAACATTCCGTTGCTACGTATAACGGACCGTTGTTACGTATAACGGACCGTTGCTACGTATAACGGACCGTTGTTACGTATAACGGACCGTTGTTACGTATAACGGACCGTAGCTACGTATAACGGACCGTAGCTACGTATAGCAGACCGTTGCTACGTATAGCAGACCGTTGCTACGTATAACGGACCGTTGCTACGTATAACGGACCGTTGCTACGTATAACGGACCGTTGCTACGTATAGCGGACCGTTGCTATGTATGGCAGACCGTTGCTATAGGCGCAGCTCTGATATCGGACTCTGGAGGACCGTTTTTGTGTCAAAATATTGATTTCTTCAGTAAGTAGCCGTGTACTAAGCAGGATAATGTACAGCTAGCGGGTCATTGTTGTGGAATAAACCCCTTTAGGGCGATGAGAGACCCCTCCTCGCCGCTTCGCCTTTTAAGGGATTCTTTCACAACAATGACCGGCTCGCTGTAAATTATCCCTGACGTACTACTCAAGATAATTAGGCCATAATGAAATGCTAAAAAGAAAAAGGAAATCATTATATTATGAAACGACAATTCAGAAATGAAATTTAAACTACTAAAATGGAAAATAGAGAAGCTGAAATGTGAATGTGGAATGGAAAAGGAAAACAATAACATATAAGCCAACTGAAAAAGGGAAATGATCGTTTAGATTTAAAGTTATCTTTTTGTTTTTCCACCTAAAAAAAGAATCAGAAATAGATTTTTTTTTTCTGTTAAAAAATAGATTAAAGAATACAAGATTTTTTTCAACAAAAAAAAGTGTATTTTCAAAAAAATCCATTTCTTTGATTGTATTTGATGATTTGTGACGTCTCACCGGGACTGTTGATGTACATGTGGATGGGTTTGTGGTTGCTCTCTGACTGAAGGAAGAGCAGCTGGGCGATAACCAGACTGGCTACAGAGTCATCGATCTGAGTGAGGGGGAGGAAGGAGGAAGAGGGAGGAGGAGGAAGAGGGAGGAGGAGGGAGAAAGAACATAAATCAGTTTGAAAACTAAAAGAAGAAGTTGACTCTTGAAGTTCACACTTACAGGACCCATCACACAGATGATTCTCTCCCTCAGGAGGCGAGAGTAGATGTCATACGCTCTTTCTCCTCTACCCTGGAGGAAAAAAAACACAAAAAGGAAGAATTTGTTTTAGAACCCAACAAAACGACTCTATCTGGAGCAGTGACCCAACAAAACGACTCTATCTGGAGCAGTGATCCAACAAAACGACTCTATCTGGAGCTGTGACCCAACAAAACGACTCTATCTGGAGCTGTGACCCAACAAAACGACTCTATCTGGAGCTGTGACCCAAAAAAACGACTCTATCTGGAGCTGTGATCCAACAAAACGACTCTATCTGGAGCAGTGATCCAACAAAACGACTCTATCTGGAGCTGTGACCCAACAAAACGACTCTAACTGGAGCAGTGACCCAACAAAACGACTCTATCTGGAGCAGTGATCCAACAAAACGACTCTATCTGGAGCTGTGACCCAACAAAACGACTCTATCTGGAGCTGTGAACCAACAAAACGACTCTATCTGGAGCAGTGATCCAACAAAACGACTCTATCTGGAGCTGTGACCCAACAAAACGACTCTATCTGGAGCAGTGACCCAACAAAACGACTCTATCTGGAGCTGTGACCCAACAAAACGACTCTATCTGGAGCTGTGACCCAACAAAACGACTCTATCTGGAGCTGTGACCCAACAAAACGACTCTATCTGGAGCTGTGACCCAACAAAACGACTCTATCTGGAGCAGTGACCCAACAAAACGACTCTATCTGGAGCTGTGACCCAACAAAACGACTCTATCTGGAGCTGTGACCCAACAAAACGACTCTATCTGGAGCTGTGATCCAACAAAACGACTCTATCTGGAGCAGTGATCCAACAAAACGACTCTATCTGGAGCTGTGACCCAACAAAACGACTCTATCTGGAGCTGTGACCCAACAAAACGACTCTATCTGGAGCTGTGACCCAACAAAACGATTCTATCTGGAGCTGTGACCCAACATAACGACTCTATCTGGAGCTGTGACCCAACAAAACGACTCTATCTGGAGCTGTGACCCAACAAAACGACTCTATCTGGAGCTGTGACCCAACAAAACGACTCTATCTGGAGCTGTGACCCAACAAAACGACTCTACCTGGAGCTGTGACCCAACAAAACGACTCTATCTGGAGCAGTGACCCAACAAAACGACTCTATCTGGAGCTGTGACCCAACAAAACGACTCTATCTGGAGCAGTGACCCAACAAAACGATTCTATCTGGAGCTGTGACCCAACAAAACGATTCTATCTGGAGCTGTGATCCAACAAAACGACTCTATCTGGAGCAGTGACCCAACAAAACGATTCTATCTGGAGCTGTGACCCAACAAAACGACTCTATCTGGAGCTGTGACCCAACAAAACGACTCTATCTGGAGCAGTGACCCAACAAAACGATTCTATCTGGAGCTGTGACCCAACAAAACGACTCTATCTGGAGCTGTGATCCAACAAAACGACTCTATCTGGAGCTGTGACCCAACATAACGACTCTATCTGGAGCTGTGACCCAACAAAACGACTCTATCTGGAGCTGTGATCCAACAAAACGACTCTATCTGGAGCTGTGACCCAACATAACGACTCTATCTGGAGCTGTGATCCAACAAAACGACTCTATCTGGAGCTGTGACCCAACAAAACGACTCTATCTGGAGCTGTGACCCAACAACACGATTCTATCTGGAGCTGTGATCCAACAAAACGACTCTATCTGGAGCTGTGATCCAACAAAACGACTCTATCTGGAGCTGTGACCCAACAACACGATTCTATCTGGAGCTGTGATCCAACAAAACGACTCTATCTGGAGCTGTGACCCAACAAAACGATTCTATCTGGAGCTGTGACCCAACAAAACGACTCTATCTGGAGCTGTGACCCAACAACACGATTCTAACTGGAGCTGTGACCCAACAAAACGATTCTATCTGGAGCTGTGACCCAACAAAACGACTCTATCTGGAGCTGTGACCCAACAAAACGATTCTATCTGGAGCTGTGACCCAACAAAACGACTCTATCTGGAGCCGTGACCCAACAAAACGACTCTATCTGGAGCCGTGACCCAACAAAACGATTCTATCTGGAGCTGACCCAACAAAACGATTCTATCTGGAGCTGTGACCCAACAAAACGACTATCTGGAGCTGTGACCCAACAAAACGACTCTATCTGGAGCTGTGACCCAACAACACGATTCTATCTGGAGCTGTGACCCAACAAAACGACTCTATCTGGAGCTGTGACCCAACAACACGATTCTATCTGGAGCTGTGACCCAACAAAACGACTCTATCTGGAGCTGTGACCCAACAACACGATTCTATCTGGAGCTGTGATCCAACAAAACGACTCTATCTGGAGCTGTGACCCAACAAAACGACTCTATCTGGAGCTGTGACCCAACAAAACGACTCTATCTGGAGCTGTGACCCAACAAAACGACTCTATCTGGAGCTGTGACCCAACAAAACGACTCTATCTGGAGCTGTGATCCAACAAAACGACTCTATCTGGAGCTGTGACCCAACAAAACGACTCTATCTGGAGCTGTGACCCAACAACACGACTCTATCTGGAGCTGTGACCCAACAAAACGACTCTATCTGGAGCTGTGACCCAACAAAACGACTCTATCTGGAGCTGTGACTAGAGGTCGACCGATTTATCGAACGGCCGATTAATCGGGCCGATTATTTGACATTTTTTCATAATCGGCATCGGCCGATGCCTGAGCATATTAAGCCGATTATCAAGCAGGCACATCTGCGGGCAGCCCAGTGTTGTTGTTGTTGTGGAACACGTGTGACACCGCCCCTTGTGTGTCAATCAAATTGTCATTCTGCCGGGAGAAACCGGTAGGCTTAAATTCTTCTCTTTCAAAGCCCTATATATTTAATTGGTTAGATATGAAATGCTCCGACGTTATCAATTCTGCTTTTGGTAACGGAGAATTTCTCTCCGTCGGTAACGTCAGCTGTGTGCGGGGCGGAGCAGCTCTCACATGCACGCTGCGGCAGCGCAGACACAGACGAGCTTCTGCTCTTAGTAACTATGGCGGAGAAAACTAAACTTATAAAGCGTGATTACACTTTACTAGAGTTGATGCTGACAATGCTTGTCATAAGTGCAAGTTTGAATGTGAGGGCGGAAACACGAGCAATTTGTCGAAACATTTAGCAAAAAGTTCACTTCCTCATTAAACGTCTCTACGGTCTATGGGTCCTTCATAGCGTATATGACGTCACCGCCTGTGTAGTCCGCAGCAGATGTGAGCAGCAGGCTGTAATACGACTGAACAAAGTTATTATTATGTTTTGATCACTTAGATTATGGCCATATAGCTTGTAACAGTGACTGTCAACAAATATAAATAAAAAACATGCTTTAGGACAGTTTTGGAAAGGTGCTTAAAAGGTTTTGAGCCCTGCACTATTACTACTATTAACCATCATGCACTAAATAAAATATGCACTGCAGTGCAGACACAAAGTGCAAATTGGAGAGACAGACCATAAGTGTTCAATAAATGTTTACTTAAGTTAAGACATTTTGTTTATTATTTGTTATTATTAAGCTGTTATATTTTATCAGATGGAGGAAAAAAAGAAAACCAGCCAAACATATCGGCAAAAAAAAAAATCGGCATCATATATCGGCCATCGGCTGTCCTGATTCTGTAAAAAATCGGCATCGGCATCGGCCATAAAAAACCCATATCGGTCGACCTCTAGCTGTGACCCAACAAAACGACTCTATCTGGAGCTGTGATCCAACAAAACGACTCTATCTGGAGCTGTGACCCAACAAAACGACTCTATCTGGAGCTGTGATCCAACAAAACGACTCTATCTGGAGCTGTGACCCAACAAAACGACTCTATCTGGAGCTGTGATCCAACAAAACGACTCTATCTGGAGCTGTGACCCAACAAAACGACTCTATCTGGAGCTCTGACCCAACAAAACGATTCTATCTGGAGCTGTGACCCAACAAAACGACTCTATCTGGAGCTCTGACCCAACAAAACGACTCTATCTGGAGCTGTGACCCAACAAAACGACTCTATCTGGAGCTCTGACCCAACAAAACGACTCTATCTGGAGCCGTGATCCAACAAAACGATTCTATCTGGAGCCGTGATCCAACAAAACGATTCTATCTGGAGCTGTGATCCAACAAAACAACTCTATCTGGAGCTGTGACCCAACAAAACGACTCTATCTGGAGCAGTGACCCAACAAAACAACTCTATCTGGAGCTGTGACCCAACAAAACGACTCTATCTGGAGCTGTGACCCAACAAAACGATTCTAACTGGAGCTGTGACCCAACAAAACGACTCTATCTGGAGCTGTGATCCAACAAAACGACTCTATCTGGAGCTGTGATCCAACGAAACGACTCTATCTGGAGCAGTGACCCAACAAAACAACTCTATCTGGAGCTGTGACCCAACAAAACGACTCTATCTGGAGCTGTGATCCAACGAAACGACTCTATCTGGAGCTGTGACCCAACAAAACGATTCTATCTGGAGCTGTGACCCAACAAAACGACTCTATCTGGAGCTGTGATCCAACGAAACGACTCTATCTGGAGCTGTGACCCAACAAAACGACTCTATCTGGAGCTGTGATCCAACAAAACGACTCTATCTGGAGCTGTGACCCAACAAAACTGTGATCCAACGAAACGACTCTTATCTGGAGCTGTGACCCAACAACACGATTCTAACTGGAGCTGTGATCCAACAAAACGACTCTTATCTGGAGCTGTGACCCAACAAAACGATTCTAACTGGAGCTGTGATCCAACGAAACGACTCTTATCTGGAGCTGTGACCCAACAACACGATTCTAACTGGAGCTGTGATCCAACGAAACGACTCTTATCTGGAGCTGTGATCCAACAACACGATTCTAACTGGAGCTGTGATCCAACAAAACGACTCTTATCTGGAGCTGTGACCCAACAAAACGATTCTAACTGGAGCTGTGATCCAACAACACGATTCTAACTGGAGCTGTGATCCAACAAAACGACTCTTATCTGGAGCTGCGATCCAACAACACGATTCTATCTGGAGCTGTGATCCAACAAAACGACTCTATCTGGAGCTGTGACCCAACAAAACGATTCTATCTGGAGCTGTGATCCACAACAGCTGCTTTGAGTTTGAGACTTGCTTCCTTCTCTCCCAGCCACTGTATTCCCTTCTTTCTGCTTTCAACACTTTAAACTTTATTTGGGAGCTCACCGTCTGCTCCACCACGATGGGGATGAGCGGACTCCTCCATACCGGACTGTGGTGGACGGACCGGCTGTGTCTCAGCGTCAAGCCTCCGATGTGTAACACTCTCTGAAAGACAACAACACACACAATGATGGTTTCTAATCTTCTATTCAAAACAATTACAGAATATTCTACATGTAAGACAAAGGAAGAAATACTAACAATAATAATAATAAAAAAAAATGTATAAACATATGGAAGTTATATACACATAAAAAAAAGAATACAAATAACTTAAATATAACATCAAATGTGTACATTCTCCTTTTTCATTATTTTCAGGGATTTCATAGATTAAATTAATTTGAAACTTAACTAAGTATGCAGCAAATTTCTTCTTTATTTGACACATAAAATAAAACAATATTTTAGTACTGCTTTACATAATTGTGTAAATATGTTATGTTAATAGTTCATGACTTTATAGCTAATCCTGTTATCTATTGATGAGAAGTTGTTCTAATGTATAACAACTTGTAATATAAGAGAATATATTACATCATCTTTCACAAACTAAATATAAATGTAGTTTTTAGTTATACAGTCCATTTCAGCCCGTTGTGTAAATGTTCTGTGTGATCAGTTACATTCCTCTGTGATAACGAGTGGTCACCAAGTCACCGTGTAACCTTACAGCATGTGTGATCCCCGGTGTGTTGCGTTCGGGGGACGCGCGGTGTGTTGCGTTCAGGGGACACGCGGTGTGTTGCGTTCAGGGGACGCGCGGCGGCGTGTTGCGTTCAGGGGACGCGCGGCGTGTTGCGTTCAGGGGACGCGCGGCGGCGTGTTGCGTTCAGGGGACGCGCGGTGTGTTGCGTTCAGGGGACACGCGGTGACGCAGCAGAGAGCGGATCGTTAACCCGACAGGTTTAGAGGTGACGCGGTGAAGCAGCGTTACACAAGTTAACGTTAGTTAACGTTAGTTAGCCTCAGTTAGCCTCAGTTAGCCTCAGTTAGCCTCAGTTATCTAACCCTCTCACGACGACCCGCTGTAATAACGACAGTAACCTCCGGTTGATTTAATCCAGTGGTCGGTAGTTTACGGTAACGGGCCGGTTACCGTAAACTACAGCTTGTACTCACTCGTAACAGCATTTTGAAGACTTTTAGGTTTTCCTCCCCTCTGAGTGACCCCGCTGCATACACCGGAAACAGTTACAACTTCCGCTCTTCTTCTTCTTCGTCGGATTAATAGGCGCTTGGTCTGAGCTGTAGTTCAGTAGCGAGCAGCGCGCTCTGTAGGCCGGCTCCGGTACTACACACACTATACTATTACACTTACCCTATAGCTCTATATATATACACAGCTTGTTATATAGGCTGTACCTATAGTCTCCCTAGAATACTGTGTTATATACATTAAATCAAACAGAATACTATATTATTACATTTACCCTATAGCTCTATATATATATACACAGCTTGTTATATAGGCTGTACTACTACCTATAATCATCTATAGTCTCCCTAGAATACTGTGTTATATACATTAAATCAAACAGAATACTGTATTATTACATTTACCCTATAGCTCTATATAAATACCCGGCTGTGTTGAATACTCGATTCTGATTGGTCAATCACGGCGTTCTGCGGTCTGTTATTTCTGTATAGCAGACCGTTGCTATGTAGAACAGACCGTTGCTATGTATAACAGACCGTTGCTATGTAGAACAGACCGTTGCTATGTAGAACAGACCGTTGCTATGTATAACAGACCGTTGCTATGTATAGCAGACCGTTGCTATGTATAGTAGATCGTTGCTATGTAGAACAGACCGTTGCTATGTATAGCAGACCGTTGCTATGTATAGCAGACCGTTGCTATGTATAGCAGACCGTTGCTATGTATAGCAGACCGTTGCTATGTATAGCAGACCGTTGCTATGTATAACAGACCGTTGCTATGTATAACAGACCGTTGCTATGGGCGCAGCTCTGATGTCGGACTCTGGCGGACCTTTTTTGCGTCAAAATATTGATTTCTTCAGTAAGAAGCCGTGTAATAAGCGGGATAATGTACAGCTAGCGGGTCATTGTAGTGAAAGAATCCCCTTCAGGGCGATGCTGCATCGCCCTGAAGGGGATTCTTTCACTACAATGACCGGCTCGCTGTACATTATCCCTTACTTGTTATATAGACTGTACTACTACCTATAGTCTCCCTAAAATACTGTGTTATATACATTAAATCAAACATGATGAGAGTTACCATAATTCTTTTTTTATTTTTTTGACTGATTGCATGTCAGTTCACTGTAGCCTATTATTATATTTTCTGTGTCCAGTGTGGATCTTGTTATGATTTTCTCAGGCTTATCAGACAAGTCAAAAAATATAGATTACATAGGTCTACTTTTAAGTCAAAAACAATATAAAAATCAATATAAATCTTAGTAGGTTTGAGAGATGGGTGCTGGGGGAAAATATAGATTAATGATAAATGATTAAAGATGTGCCAGTATAAAAATAAAACGAGCTGGTGAAAGATTAATGGAAGAGTACAATAAATTCAGTTGTGTATTTTTATCAATTTATTTTATTTTATTTATTTTATTGGTGGCAAAGGGGAAAACAGCTTTTTGCTTTTTTATTTAAGAATTGGTGGATGTTAACGTAAAAGTATAAATATTTTCATTTCTTTTTACTCTATGTCTAATTATTTAACTAACAGTATTATTTAGCGATGTTTTCAGTTTTCATTTTATTTTTCAAGGCTCCATGAGTATGGAGGACGGAACCTGCCATAATAAAAAATAAATAAATAAATGACTTAATAAATAAGCTAAATAAATATGTAATTAATTTAGCAAAAATAATATTAAAAATAAATGTAGCCATTAATTAATTGATAAAATGACATAAATTGATACTTCTGTTTTAATTAGCTTCTTTATCTTTGTAATAATTCCTTTATTTATTTACTCTTTTATTAAATTTTCCCTTTTATTTATTTATGTATTTTTTTTTACTCATTTTTTTTTTTTTTTTTTTTTAATTTATCTATTTTTCCATTAATTTTTCCCTCCTGTTGTACTTGCTTTACTATTTACAAACGCTATTAAACATATATGGCATGGTTAAAAGAATAGCAGAATAGGATAAAGAAATGCAGACTCCTATATCAATAAAAACAAAACACAGTTATATAGATTAAAAACCATAATATTAAGTTTTCCCCTGAACCCCTGCTGCTGCTCTCCAGTAACAGTTTAAACACCTGGAAGTGGATATGATTAAAAAAACATGAAAGAATTACAGTTTAGTTTAGAAATAGTATTTTTGGACTTCTAACCTCTAATATACAGTCATGACACTGCTGTAGACTCCACATCTATTCTCATTTGTTTGAACTGAGCAATGGTTCTTGAAGTTGTCATGTGATCTAATAGGACTGGGTTTACACAGAAGGTTTATTATGATAGTTTTGTAGTGATTTTACATAGAAAACATACAATGAGTTTATAAAATGTGATGCACAGTTATATCTTTAACTAGGCTTCCCAATAGAATATGAAATCATTCAAACTAGCCCCACCTCGTCCAACTACAACAGTAAAACGCTACTTACACATCACTAATGCATCACTAATTGTAATCTAATAATAGAGGACTAATTATTACTACATTATTTCATCTTTTCTGTATTATGAGTAGGAGTGTTTTGAATGAGTAGCCTACTTTAAAGGTGCAGTGTGCAGGATTTACTGACATCCAGTGGTTCCACGGTTCAACACTCCCCGCCACCGTCCGGTGACCACCATGGGACCTTATTTCAGAAAAAGTTTGAACGAAACGGTAGTCAACGGAGAGAGATAAATATTGTTTTGATCCAGTTTGAATTGCTCCATGAATCACACAGATGATGTTTGTCAAGTCAAGTTCACAAGACTGAAAATACATCATTAGAAAGACGACAGCTTTAAGTGTGGTAGAGACGTTTCTCTCTCTCTGAAGCTACGAGTGTTTCCTACTGAGATCAGATCAGATAACAGCTCATCTGTGACGTGGAACAGAGCTACGTCAGCTAGCTAGTGTTGGTGACGTGGAACATAACTACGTTAGCTAGCTAGTGTTGGTGACGTGGAACATAGCTACGTTAGCTAGCTAGTGTTGGTGACGTGGAACATAGCTACGTTAGCTAGCTAGTGTTGGTGACGTGGAACATAGCTACGTTAGCTAGCTAGTGTTGGTGACGTGGAACATAACTACGTTAGCTAGCTAGTGTTGGTGACGTGGAACATAACTACGTTAGCTAGCTAGTGTTGGTGACGTGGAACATAGCTACGTTAGCTAGCTAGTGTTGGTGACGTGGAACAGAGCTACGTCAGCTAGCTAGTGTTGGTGACGTGGAACATAACTACGTTAGCTAGCTAGTGTTGGTGACGTGGAACAGAGCTACGTCAGCTAGCTAGTGTTGGTGACGTGGAACAGAGCTACGTCAGCTAGCTAGTGTTGGTGACGTGGAACATAGCTACGTCAGCTAGCTAGTGTTGGTGACGTGGAACATAGCTACGTTAGCTAGCTAGTGTTGGTGACCTGGAACATAACTACGTCAGCTAGCTAGTGTTGGTGACGTGGAACATAACTACGTTAGCTAGCTAGTGTTGGTGACGTGGAACATAGCTACGTCAGCTAGCTAGTGTTGGTGACGTGGAACATAGCTACGTTAGCTAGCTAGTGTTGGTGACCTGGAACATAACTACGTCAGCTAGCTAGTGTTGGTGACGTGGAACATAACTACGTCAGCTAGCTAGTGTTGGTGACGTGGAACATAGCTACGTCAGCTAGCTAGTGTTGGTGACGTGGAACATAACTACGTCAGCTAGCTAGTGTTGGTGACGTGGAACAGAGCTACGTCAGCTAGCTAGTGTTGGTGACGTGGAACATAGCTACGTCAGCTAGCTAGTGTTGGTGACGTGGAACAGAGCTACGTCAGCTAGCTAGTGTTGGTGATGTGGAACAGAGCTACGTCAGCTAGCTAGTGTTGGTGACGTGGAACAGAGCTACGTCAGCTAGCTAGTGTTGGTGACGTGGAACATAGCTACGTCAGCTAGCTAGTGTTGGTGACGTGGAACATAGCTACGTTAGCTAGCTAGTGTTGGTGACGTGGAACATAGCTACGTCAGCTAGCTAGTGTTGGTGACGTGGAACATAGCTACGTCAGCTAGCTAGTGTTGGTGACGTGGAACATAGCTACGTCAGCTAGCTAGTGTTGGTGACGTGGAACAGAGCTACGTCAGCTAGCTAGTGTTGGTGACGTGGAACAGAGCTACGTCAGCTAGCTAGTGTTGGTGACGTGGAACAGAGCTACGTCAGCTAGCTAGCTAGTGTTGGTGACGTGGAACAGAGCTACGTCAGCTAGCTAGTGTTGGTGACGTGGAACATAGCTACGTCAGCTAGCTAGTGTTGGTGACGTGGAACATAGCTACGTCAGCTAGCTAGTGTTGGTGACGTGGAACAGAGCTACGTCAGCTAGCTAGTGTTGGTGACGTGGAACAGAGCTACGTCAGCTAGCTAGTGTTGGTGACGTGGAACATAACTACGTTAGCTAGCTAGTGTTGGTGACGTGGAACATAGCTACGTTAGCTAGCTAGTGTTGGTGACGTGGAACATAACTACGTCAGCTAGCTAGTGTTGGTGACGTGGAACATAACTACGTCAGCTAGCTAGTGTTGGTGACGTGGAACATAACTACGTCAGCTAGCTAGTGTTGGTGACGTGGAACATAGCTACGTCAGCTAGCTAGCTAGTGTTGGTGACGTGGAACATAGCTACGTCAGCTAGGTAGTGTTGGTGAAGTGGGACATAGCTACGTCAGCTAGCTAGTGTTGGTGACGTGGAACATAGCTACGTCAGCTAGCTAGTGTTGGTGACGTGGAACATAGCTACGTCAGCTAGCTAGTGTTGGTGACGTGGAACAGAGCTACGTCAGCTAGCTAGTGTTGGTGACGTGGAACAGAGCTACGTCAGCTAGCTAGTGTTGGTGACGTGGAACATAGCTACGTCAGCTAGCTAGTGTTGGTGACGTGGAACATAGCTACGTCAGCTAGCTAGTGTTGGTGACGTGGAACAGAGCTACGTCAGCTAGCTAGTGTTGGTGATGTGGAACAGAGCTACGTCAGCTAGCTAGTGTTGGTGATGTGGAACAGAGCTACGTCAGCTAGCTAGCTAGTGTTGGTGACGTGGAACAGAGCTACGTCAGCTAGCTAGTGTTGGTGACGTGGAACAGAGCTACGTCAGCTAGCTAGTGTTGGTGACGTGGAACAGAGCTACGTCAGCTAGCTAGTGTTGGTGACGTGGAACAGAGCTACGTCAGCTAGCTAGTGTTGGTGATGTGGAACAGAGCTACGTCAGCTAGCTAGTGTTGGTGACGTGGAACATAGCTACGTCAGCTAGCTAGTGTTGGTGACGTGGAACATAGCTACGTCAGCTAGCTAGTGTTGGTGAGGTGGAACAGAGCTACGTCAGCTAGCTAGTGTTGGTGACGTGGAACATAGCTACGTCAGCTAGCTAGTGTTGGTGACGTGGAACAGAGCTACGTCAGCTAGCTAGTGTTGGTGACGTGGAACAGAGCTACGTCAGCTAGCTAGCTAGTGTTGGTGACGTGGAACATAGCTACGTCAGCTAGCTAGTGTTGGTGACGTGGGACATAGCTACGTCAGCTAGCTAGTGTTGGTGACGTGGAACATAGCTACGTCAGCTAGCTAGCTAGTGTTGGTGACGTGGAACAGAGCTACGTCAGCTAGCTAGTGTTGGTGACGTGGAACATAGCTATGTCAGCTAGCTGGCTAGTGTTGGTGACGTGGGACATAGCTACGTCAGCTAGCTAGTGTTGGTGACGTGGAACAGAGCTACGTCAGCTAGCTGGCTAGTGTTGGTGACGTGGAACAGAGCTACGTCAGCTAGCTAGTGTTGCTGACGTGGAACATAGCTACGTCAGCTAGCTAGCTAGTGTTGGTGACGTGGAACAGAGCTACGTCAGCTAGCTGGCTAGTGTTGGTGACGTGGAACAGAGCTACGTCAGCTAGCTAGTGTTGCTGACGTGGAACATAGCTACGTCAGCTAGCTAGCTAGTGTTGGTGACGTGGGACATAGCTACGTCAGCTAGCTAGTGTTGGTGACGTGGAACAGAGCTACGTCAGCTAGCTGGCTAGTGTTGGTGACGTGGAACAGAGCTACGTCAGCTAGCTAGTGTTGCTGACGTGGAACAGAGCTACGTCAGCTAGCTAGTGTTGCTGACGTGGAACATAGCTACGTCAGCTAGCTAGCTAGTGTTGGTGACGTGGGACAGAGCTACGTCAGCTAGCTAGTGTTGGTGACGTGGGACAGAGCTACGTCAGCTAGCTAGCTAGTGTTGGTGACGTATATTGTGTGAGACGAGAGATGTAACGTTAGTTCGCTGAGCGGTTTAACACTAAACTAAATGATACTACGACAAACTGAAACTTTCTGGACTTGAACCATTATGTTTTAAATGTACGAACATTATCTGTTTGATTCATGGAGCAATTCCAACGGGATCAAAAAGTTATTCATCTCTCTCTGTTCTCTAGCGTTCATACCTTTTCCAAAGTAAGGTCCCATGAGGTCCAGAAGGGGCGGGGCTTCAGCTCTCTCTATATCCTTAGAAATGTTACACACTGGACCTTTAATAGACATTTTAGATCCACAGCCTACTTTTACTCATAATGGAGTATTTTATACTGCAGTGTTGCCACTTTTACATAACTTGAACACTTCCTGCTCCGTTTTCAGTAACTAGGCTGTCACGACCTAATTTGATTAAAGTTAACAAACAACAACACTGTGAAGCAGGGTGTGTGTGTGTGTGTGTGTGTGTGTGTGTGTGTGTGGGGGGGGGGAGTAAAAGTGAGGCTCTTTATTTTGAAGGTTTTTACCGGAAGATGTGTTTTATTCCCGCCTCGTATTGAGACATGAACATAACAGACTACTTGTTCACTTTGACTGTAGTTTGGACTCAGTCATGTCGAACAGCAGCGCCCCAAACAGCAGTCTGGTTCTGGCCCAGAAGGCGGTGAGACAGCTCCGTCTGGAGGCCAGTGTCCACCGGATAAAGGTATGTACACACTACACTACACACCACTACACACCACTACACTTCTTCCATTAAAGCTGCAGTATGCGATATTGGAGCAAATATGATTAAAAAAAAGTTATTTTTATTAAACGGCCGCTATATGGTGACAGTAGAACATGAAACAGGTAACCTGAGTTAAATCCTGTTCCTCTGTGTCCTACTGTGTCCTCCGGTGCTCCTAACGGCATCTGAAGGATTTCACTTACCGGAGGAAAACAAGGTCCGCTGCCCAGCTGCAGTCTATGAGAGCCGGCTGTCAATCACTCTGAACTCCGACCCAACGGTCAAACTAGGCAGCGCTGATCAGATATGAATCAATATTCTGTTACTGTAATGACTATTTCTCTCCTCAGATGTTCTCAGAATCATCTTGTAGTTACTGTTTAGCTGTAAAATGAGAAAGTTTGTGACCCGGCAGCCATTGTAAAATCTGTTGAAGGAAGCCAAGTTCTGGTCACATGACCGGAGCACAGCCAATAGGAACGCTCTCTCTCTCTGAAATGACCTGTGATTGGTCAAAATCTGCCGTCACGGGCTAGATTTCTCTAAAGCCTGAAAACAGAGCCATGAGGAGGAGCAGAAGTCTAGTTTTCTCTCAGAACACTTGAATTACAATAAGCTGAAAGGTTATTATGGGATTTTTGCCCAATGATGCCAAAAACATTCTGCCTACTGCAGCTTTAACCTATACTGTATAACCTCTCCTGTGCGCGTGACTCCCGCTCTCAAACACACCACGAGCTTTATTGTGCCGCGTGCTGCTTGTTAAATGGTTAATAAATAAATCATCTATAAACTTGATTTAGATAAATAGTTAATACTTTGTTAATGGTTATCTATGTCATGTTCATAGATGATTTACTAACGATTTCTTAAAAGTTTACAAATCATTTGGTAAGTACTTTTAAATACTTAATATAGTATATAAAATGTTATCATGTGTACAACAATAAACTGTTAATAAATAGTTTACTAATGTAATCAGAATGTAATTGTTATCATCTCTTATCAGCTATGATACAATATATAATTCATAAACTAATTATTTCATATTACACAAACTAATGATAAAATAACAAGAACTATAGCATTACTAATAATTTATAAACATTATTAATTTTAAAATGTAAAATAACTATTAACCAAGTTAAATTAACTATTACCATTTATAGATGATGGTTATTATAAAGTGTTACTGTGGTGTGAGATTAGGGGATATTTAAAGCTGTAACATTTTCACATTATGTCTGTGATATCATATATAAGCTACGGTTCTCTTTCACTGATTGATATGATAACATTGACACAACCTTAAGCTGTGGATATAACTTTGTAACTGAAATGAATAAATCAGTTCACTGACTGAACTTCTCCGCTTGTGCTGTAGTTTTAGCAACACATTCAGCATTTAGCATTTAGCATTTAGCATTATCCCGCTATTGTCACTTGTGGTCACAGTGGCCGGTGTTAAACAAAAGTTACTTCTTTTAAAGGGTAACTGTGCTTCCTTTAAACAGTATTTTCCAACCTGGACCCTATTCTCCCATGTTTTTGTGTCTAAGAGACTAATAGGGACACTTTCTGAAACTGGTCAGAGGTCAGAGAGGTCAGAGGTCAGAGGTCAGAGAGCAGCGAAGTCAGAGGTCAGTGTGACGTTACGTCCACTAACAGTTCTTGTTGTTACCACTGACAGGCTCAGATTGTTATTATTTAACGTCTATTTAATGTCTGACAACATTATAGAGAAATAAAACCTTTTTACCTTTCTCTTGATCCCGTCTGTTTGTTGTTGTGTCCAAGTCCTGCTCAAGGAGAAGTCTGAATATTGTATATATATAGTTTTTTTTTTTATAGTTTATTCAGTTTTCTATGTGTGGATGTGGTCACTATGACGACATCAGGGAGTGTACCTTTAAAATGTATTCCCTGATTTTATTCTATTGCCCCCATTATTGGTTTATATTACAGGCTCTTTATGTGTTAATAAAAATAAAATAAAACAAGTTTGGGCTTCAATACAGAAAGTAGTATTTATACATATTAGAGCTGTCAAAGTTAATAATAATGTGTTCATGCAAATTTGTTTTAATTCCACTAATTTCTTTAACACATCAACACATCAATGCAACTTGTGATTTTTAGGTTGTAGCGGCTCAGTTTTAAAGCTAGAGTGAAGATACTGGTATCAAAGTAAACTATAAAAACCTGATGAATCCATCGGTACCAACCAGGTCAGACTATTACTACTACTACTACCACTACTACTACTACTACTACTACTACTACTACTACTACTACTACTACTACTACTACTACTACAACCAGGTCAGACTAGCTGGTCATGAAGGAGGTTAAATAACGCTCCAAACTTACTCTAAACGAGGAAAAACTGACATGTCCATTTTCAAAGGGGTCCCTTGACCTCTGACCTCCAGATATGTGAATGTAAATGGGTTCTATGGGTACCCACGAGTCTCCCCTTTACAGACATGCCCACTTTATGATAATCACATGCAGTTTGGGGCAAGTCATAGTGAAGTCAGCACACTGACACACTGACAGCTGTTGTTGCCTGTTGGTCTGCAGTTTGCCATGTTATGATCTGAGCATATTGTTTTATGCTAAATGCAGAACCTGTGAGGGTTTCTGGACAATATCTGTCATTGTTTTGTGTTGTTCATTGATTTAAAATAATAAATATATACATACGTTTACATAAAGCAGCATATTTGTCCACTCTCATGTTGATAAGAGGATTAAATACTTGACTAATCTCCCTTTAAGGTTCATTTAGAACAGATATAATGTGTGATTAATCACGATTAACTGGACAATCATGTGATTAATCACGATGAAATATTTGAATGGATTGACGGCTGTTTAGTATATTACTTCTTCTAGTTGGTTGATAAAGAGTGGTAGGGTGGCTCTCTGTAGGATATTCAGAGTTGATGATTATTATTGTTAATGAATTAATAAATAGAAATAAATTATTGACCATAATCAGCAGCATGTCTGAGAATACCTTCTCTGTATTATGGACAGTGTAATTTTGCTTTAGTGCCCATTTCTAAATCCAATACATGTGAAGACGCTTGGAAGAAGTGTGATTAGAGACGGCGTCCTTCTTTAACTACATGATGTGATGTGTGGACTTCAGGTTTCTCAGGCTGCTGCAGAGCTGAAGACCTTCTGTCTGCAGAACGCCCACAAAGACCCTCTGCTGACCGGCGTGCCCTCCAGTGATAACCCGTTCAGGCCTCCCAAGTCATGTGTCCTGCTCTGACGCGTGAGTCTCTCTCCTCGCTCTGCTGGAAGCCATCACATATTTTTACATTCTTCCTTTTTTTTTTTCTGTTGAGCCCGTCTAATACTTTATTCTCCTGCGTCTCATCCGACTGCTGAACAATGACTCTGCTGTCTGTTAGAGCACAAGACACATCGCTTCAAGCTAAATGTATTTATGATCTTTTTTTAGGGCTGTGAAGGACAAAACACTCCAGCAGACGCCAGATCATTCCAGTGTGGACTTCTGTCATGTGCCCCCCCCCAAGAAAACACACACACACACACACACACACACACACACACACACACACACACACTGGAGCAGCCAAGGAATGATGCTGACAGTTTCAGCTGAAACTTTTATTTTGGTAGGATGTGTGTTTGTAATGCATTCCCTGGTGTTCATGGGTAACTAGGGGTTCTCTGGTAGGTTTACTGGTCTTAATGCTGACTCTGTTTTGAGGCCAATATCCAGTTTTTAACCACTTGTTAACTCCTGATTTTACAGTAGAACTACACTTTGTTTCATTGGTTGTTTTTGGATAAATAAAACAAATTAAAAACAAATAGAAAATCCTATGAAAGTCACATGGGCAGATATCAGATTCCTATCTGATTTGTTTATTTATATTTATGAAGGCCGCCCAAAGTAAGACATATCCAATCTGTGGCATATGTGAGCAAAACAACATTTACACCACCAGAATGCACCAGCTGTTGGTTGATCTACCAACAGCTGTTTGTGAGATATTGATTCCTGACATTTATTTTGGAGAAACAGAAGCCTTTAATTGTCTGTAATCATTCATTCTGTGCTTTTTATAGGAAAATGTCATGTATAAACCATTGGTAGGGAAAAGAGGACGTATAGAAACCTGATAATCTGTTGTAAGTTGATGGGTGATTGCTGATCTTTTTGCTCACTGTGGGAACACACGGTCCAGATCATACAGTTCAAAAATCTCCCATAATGCAACTTGGCCCCAGACCACTATGATACTATATTATACTGTAATAACAATGTAATAAGCATAGAAGTGGACGTACTCACTGTGACGTCACCCGTTGGTTTGTGGACTACGATTTTGAAGCCCAGAGTTCGGTGTTTTGGTCGTCGCCATCTTGTTTTTTTTGCAACCAGAAGTGCCACGAGAGGGCGGAGCTAAGCACAACCAAACACTGAATAGGACATTTTTAGGCGGCCAAAACGTTGATTGATGTGATTTGAAAACACACAGTGAAAGGGTTAAAGTTCTACCACGAAAACACGGACAACTCCCAGACCGGACAACGCCGTGGCATCGACCTGTCAATCACAAGGTAGCCCCGCCCTAAAGCATCCCCTGTTATTTTGGAGAAACAGAAGCCTTTAAATGTCTGTAATCATTCATTCTGTGCTTATAGGAAAATATCATGTAATAAACAAAGGAAACGTTCTGGGAGTGAAAAGAGGACGTATAGAAACCTGAGAACCTGATTGGCTGCTGTAAGTTGATGGGTGATTGCTGATTGGCTGCTGTAAGTTGATGGGTGATTGCTGATTGGCTGCTGTAAGTTGATGGGTGATTGCTGATTGGCTGCTGTAATTTGATGGGTGATTGCTGATTTGCTGCTGTAATTTGATGGGTGATTGCTGATTGGCTGCTGTAAATTGATGGGTGATTGCTGATTGGCTGCTGTAAGTTGATGGGTGATTGCTGATCTAGTTGCTGTAAGTTGATGGGTGATTGCTGATTGGCTGCTGTAAGTTGATGGGTGATTGCTGATTGGCTGCTGTAAGTTGATGGGTGATTGCTGATTGGCTGCTGTAAGTTGATGGGTGATTGCTGATCTAGCTGCTGTAAGTTGATGGGTGATTGCTGATTGGCTGCTGTAAGTTGATGGGTGATTGCTGTTTGGCTGCTGTAAGTTGATGGGTGATTGCTGATTGGCTGCTGTAAGTTGATGGGTGATTGCTGATTGGCTGCTGTAAGTTGATGGGTGATTGCTGATCTAGTTGCTGTAAGTTGATGGGTGATTGCTGATTGGCTGCTGTAAGTTGATGGGGATTGCTGATCTAGTTGCTGTAAGTTGATGGGTGATTGCTGATTGGCTGCTGTAAGTTGATGGGTGATTGCTGATCTAGTTGCTGTAAGTTGATGGGTGATTGCTGATTGGCTGCTGTAAGTTGATGGGTGATTGCTGATCTAGTTGCTGTAAGTTGATGGGTGATTGCTGATTGGCTGCTGTAAGTTGATGGGTGATTGCTGATCTAGTTGCTGTAAGTTGATGGGTGATTGCTGATTGGCTGCTGTAAGTTGATGGGTGATTGCTGATTGGCTGCTGTAAGTTGATGGGTGATTGCTGATCTAGTTGCTGTAAGTTGATGGGTGATTGCTGATCTAGTTGCTGTAAGTTGATGGGTGATTGCCTGATCTATTGCTGATTGGCTGCTGTAAGTTGATGGGTGATTGCTGATTGGTTGCTGTAAGTTGATGGGTGATTGCTGATCTAGTTGCTGTAAGTTGATGGATGATTGCTGATCTAGTTGCTGTAAGTTGATGGGTGATTGCTGATCTAGTTGCTGTAAGTTGATGGGTGATTGCTGATCTAGTTGCTGTAAGTTGATGGGTGATTGCTGATTGGCTGCTGTAAGTTGATGGGTGATTGCTGATCTAGTTGCTGTAAGTTGATGGGTGATTGCTGATCTAGTTGCTGTAAGTTGATGGGTGATTGCTGATCTAGTTGCTGTAAGTTGATGGGTGATTGCTGATCTAGTTGCTCTCAGTGTGAACACACGGTCCAGTTCATACAGTTCAAAGATCTCATCTCATGTTCACTGTTATTATTCACCATTAAAAGTTACCATGTTTGTTGTTGTCATCTGTCTATGAAGTCATATCTGGCAGGAATTTTGCATCTTAGCTTTTAACAAATACCAACAATATTAACTATACTAAACTAATACTTTCAAGATGTCACATAAATATAGCAGCATACTTTAGGCTTCGCATGACCTGTGTTTGAAAGACAAAGCCGAGTTAGGAGTAGAAACAACTGACAGTAAGTAAGATATTAACAGAAAACCTAGATTTCTGTTATATGTGAATGTACATAATGCAATATAAAGAATCCAGCAAATGTTTTACAATGTCATGTTATCATGCCTGTTGACCCTTATACGCTTCAATTTCAATTCAGTTGATTTAAATAGCATCAAATCATAACAGAAGTTATCTCAAGACACTTTCTTCTTCTTATTATTTATATCTATATTATATAATGTATGTGTGTATACATATATATATATATATATATATATTTATATATAAAATCAAAACCTTTGAGAGCTTGTGGATGAATGTGACGTATGCCACCTGTGTTTACACACACAGACACACACAAACACACACACATATATATATATATATGTGTGTGTGTATATATGTGCATATATATGTGTATATACCCACATATATTATTAATTATTTATTTAGTCATGTATTTTGTGGAGGAGTAATATGTTAAAAGTCTTGTGGATGATTGTGAAGTATGGCATATATATATATATATATATATATACCTGTTATATGTGTGTATAGATGTATGTGTATATATCATTATTATTTTATATATTATTATTATATTATATATTATATTATTATTATATATATATTATCTTATTATTTTTTTATATTTCTTTAATTCATGTATTTTGTGGAGGAGTACTATGTTAAAAGTCTTGTGGATGATTGTGACGTATAACAAGTATATATATATATATATATATATATATATATATATATATACCTGTTATATGTGTGTATAGATGTATGTGTATATATTAGTGATGTTACGTGCTGTGCCGAGGCTTCGGAGCGTGTGTCGAGTAATTCAGGAAGTTTTCTGCGATGCGCGTATCGAGTCTTGTATCGTTTTAGACCAATAACGTCATTGATGACGTCCGAAGCCTCGCTGCCCGGCCATACCGCGTCACTGGTTCAAGAAGTGGTTCAGATCTTGGCACACATAAGATGCATTACTCACAAAACAATTACAGTTTATTATACATGTATGTTATTTACTTCCTAGAAAATATACATTATACTGTATATTATATAGATATAAATGGATTACATGGTAATAGATTTTTCTTCATTGTTTATAGTCATTCCCAACAGCCTTTACTGGCGCAAAATACAGATCACATGGTTAAGATCATATCTGCCTGTTTTACACTCTTTGGCCACCAGGTGGTTGCGTGTGCACATGAAGCCTCGAGTAATGAACCCTTTTCCGAACCAATTTGCTGGAAAGCTTCAATGCTTCATGAAGCTTCATCTCACCATCACTAGTATATATCATTATTATATTATAAATTATTATTATATTATATATTATTATTATATTATATTATTATTATATTATTATTATTTTTTTTATATATTTTTAATTCATGTAATGAATGTAATGTAGTAATATGTTAAAAGCCTTCTGTGGTAAAATGAAACCCTTTGAGAGCTGGTGTGGGTTGTATGACGTCATGACGTCGGCCCCCTGTGTTGACGCACTGCCCCCCCCCCGGCCTCCCGCCAGGGGGCGCCGCTGCCCGGCCGGCCGCCAGAGGGCGCTGCTGCCCGGCCAGCCAGAGGGCGCTGCTGCCCGGCCAGCCACCAGGGGGCGCCGCCGCTGCCCAGCCGCCAGAGGGCGCTGCTGCCCGGCCAGCCACCAGGGGGCGCCGCCGCTGCCCGGCCGCCAGAGGGCGCTGCTGCCCGGCCGCCAGAGGGCGCTGCTGCCCGGCCGCCAGAGGGCGCTGCTGCCCGGCCTCCCTCCTCCTTCCTCCTCCTGCAGAGAGCAAAGCTCCACCGACCTGTCTCTACTTCCAGATCGAAGATGGCGGTCTCGGTGTTCCCCGGCGTGCGGCTCCTCTCCATCGGAGACGCGAACGGAGACATCCAGCGGCATTCGGAGCAGCAGCCGCTCAGGCTGGAGGTGAAGAGCACTCAGGATGCTGCTCTCATCAATCTCTCCAATGGTGAGTGGAGCTTTCCCCGCTAAGGCTCCCCGGAGCCTCGGCCTGTCTGAACGGCTACTGCTAATGCTAATGCTACTGCTAATGCTAATGCTAATGCTACTGCTAATGCTAATGCTAATGCTAATGCTACTGCTACTGCTAATTCTAATGCTGATGCTACTGCAACTGCTAATGCTAATGCTACTGCTACTGCTAATGCTAATGCTAACACAGCTAATTCGGCCACAGCGTTACGTTAGCTTTAGCCACCACGAAGCTAACGTCGCTCATCACGAGGGAGCCCTCAAAGCTCACACAGTGTTCGGCGGCCTCTCGAGGCTCCCCCCCCCCCGGTAGAAACACAGCCCCCCCCCCCCGCGGTGTGGAGGCCCCGGTACAAACACATCACTCCCTCCCGGTAGAAACACAGCCCGTACCCCGGACCGGTCCCGGTAGAAACACAGCCCGTACACCGGACCGGTCCCGGTAGAAGCACAGCCCGTACACCGGACCGGTCCCGGTAGAAGCACAGCCCGTACCCCGGCCCGTTAGCTCAGTTAGTCCCGGCAGTGAGCAGCTAACCTGAAGTTGTGTGTAGTTTAAAGCTGGTTAAACAACAGCCCGGGTTCGGCGGGTTCAGCGCTGACGGGATTCTAACTTAACGTGGTTCCGTTAATGTTCCGCTTCTGTTTATTCGGTCACATAAATCACAACAATAGAGTCTGTTCCTGTCTGTACCGAGCTGACCCGGGTCTGTTATTCAGCTGAGTTAGCTTCTCTGGACCAGAGGGCATCACTCCTGACCCGGGTCCGGATCCGGGCTACCTCCGCTGCTACAGCGCTGCATTTAGCTGGTACCGTTAGCCCAACCCGGTACAGAGCGGTACCGTTAGCCCGGCCCGGTCCGGTACAGAGCGGTACCGTTAGCCCGGTCCGGTACAGAGTGGTACCGTTAGCCCGGTCCGGTACAGAGTGGTACCGTTAGCCCGGTCCGGTACAGAGCGGTACTGTTAGCCCGGTCCGGTCCGGTACAGAGCGGTAGCGTTAGACCGGTCCGGTCCGGTCCGGTTCAGAGCGGTACCGTTAGACCGGTCCGGTCCGGTCCGGTTCAGAGCGGTACCGTTAGACCGGTCCGGTCCGATACAGAGCGGTACCGTTAGCCCGGCCCGGTACAGAGCGGTACCGTTAGCCCGGCCCGGTACAGAGCGGTGAACACGTTAACTTGTTAAGCTTTTACTTTTCCGTTAAAGCGGTCCTGGTGTTTTGGGAGGCGTAGTGAGACCGGGCCCTCATTACTTATGCATTCATCTTTGTTCTCATTGGAACAATAGCCGGGTCCCCCCCCCCCCCCAGAGCCGCTCAGGTCCCCCATTCAACGGGATGATGTCCTGCTGAAAAGAAGCAGCTGCCTCCTCTGCTGATGCTCCAGATCTCCCCCCCCCCAACAAACAGTCAGAGATGAAGTTTATTTCATCCCTCTGGCATTTAAGGCTTCTAGCAAGAATTAAAGTGATATGATTGAAAAGGGAAAACAATGCAGCAGATGGGCATTCACTATCTGTCTCTCTGTCTGTCTGTCTGTCTGTCTGTCTGTCTGTCTGTCTACCTGTGTGTCTACCTGTCTGTCTACCTGTCCGTCCGTCTGTCTTTCGATCTATTCAAACAGTGTAAATTCGCCACTTAGAGCTCCAGATCTGCCATGATATCTCTTGACAGGTAATACATTACAAATGTGCTGAAATACTTGAAACCACATCACACAGAGTGTATGTTCCGGAGCTGAAAACGTCTTCTGGTATACCACTGAAGATAAGATAAGATCAACCTTTATGGGGAAACTGCCAGCGTGGCAACCACTTTTAAAAGTTAGTGTTGAGCCCCGCGCGCTAAAAGTCAGCAGTTAACGGCAAGGATGATAAATCCCAACCGAACGGAGCTGAGAGGAAGCTGCAGCCGCCTCAGCATCCAGCTCTCTGCATGAGGAAGACCAGTTCAAATCATTAACCAATCATGGCAAGTATGCTGCAAAAACAACATGTCTGCTCTCCCTCCCAACACAAGAGACCTCGCTCTGCACAGTGAAGGAAGCTCACACCGTGGACTTCCTCTGATTCGGCTTATATAACATGGAATCCCTGCGTAAGACTTCATTATTTATTATGTTCCTGTCATTCTATAGTCCGAGCCCATCCAGGGCTGCCACGCATGCACTGAGGCTCACAGTGGGCTCTAATCCACTGCTCCTCAGAGGGGGGGGTCTTAATGATGGACCAAGGCTGCCACAAGATTCATCCTAGGGCTGGCAATAGATTCAAATATTCTGTTTATATACTTTATATATTCTGTTCTAAATGAACCTTAAAGGGAGATTAGTCAAGTATTTAATCCTCTTATCAACATGGGAGTGGACAAATATGCTGCTTTATGTAAATGTTTGTATATATTTATAATTGTAAATCAATGAACAACACAAAACAATGACAGATATTGTCCAGAAACCCTCACAGGTTCTGCATTTAGCATAAAACAATAAGCTCAGATCATAACATGGCAAACTGCAGCCCAACAGGCAACAACAGCTGTCAGTGTGTCAGTGTGCTGACTTGACTATGACTTGCTCCAAACTGCATGTGATTATCATAAAGTGGGCATGTCTGTAAAGGGGAGACTCGTGGGTACCCAGAGAACCCATTTACATTCACTGATCTGGAGGTCAGAGGTCAAGGGTCCCCTTTGAAAATGGACATGACAGTTTTTCCTCGTTTAGTGTAAGTTTGGAGCGTTATTTAACCTCCTTCATGACCAGCTAGTCTGACCTGGTTGTAGTAGTGGTAGTAGTAGTAGTGGTAGTAGTAGTAGTAGTAGTAGTAGTAGTGGTAGTAGTAGTAGTAGTAGTGGTAGTAATGGTAGTAGTAGTAGTAGTAGTAGTAGTAGTGGTAGTAATAGTCTGACCTGGTTGGTACCGATGGATTCATCAGGTTTGTATAGTTTCAGATGATACCAGTATCTTCACTCTAGCTTTAAAACTGAGTCGCTACAACCTAAAAATCACAAGTTGCGTCAATGCGTTAAAGAAATCATTGGCGTTAAAACAAATTTGTGTTAACGTGTTATTATTGTGTTAACTTTGACAGCCCTAATTTATTAATTTCCATTTTTAAAAGTACACCTTTACTAATGTTTCACCACATAAAAGAAACGAGGCGACATTCACTTTAACTACACATTTTGAAACGTTTCCAGATAGAAGAAATAAGAAATAAACCCTGATATCAGCACATTGAATTCCCTTTTAAATATGGACTACAGCTAAGATCAGAGACCTGACAGCTCAACGTTACCAGTCGTTACAGGAACATAACAGTTAACCTCTCCAGATCACAGCAGTCACAAACAGCGTCTGTCAGCGCTGCGACAGAAAGATTTGTTCCTGTACATAGAGCTCAGAGAAATGCTAACCCGGTTCAGGATGAGTCCGCTGATGTTACAGACGGGTCAGTTGAATTGTCTCGGTTAGTTCTAGTATCTTCTGCTGTAGCTGTACGTCTTCTGTGGCTCTGGAGAAGCTTTGTCTAGTGTGGAGAAATGACCCAGAAGATGTCATCGGGGTTATCTCGGATTGGGTCTGAGAGCACAGATTCATCTGTTTAACTCAACTTCAGTTGGTGCTCAATGATATTAAATGAATTGATATTGAAATGGTCCCAACATATAAGTATTTAGGTATCATTATTGATCAGAACCTGTCCGTCAGATCACACATTGAAAACCTGGTTTCCAAGCTGAAACTTTGTTTCTTTTTTAGAAACAAATCCAGTTTCTACCTCCAGGCAGGAAACATTTGATTTATTTCCTTTATTGGATTACGGTGATCTGCTCTGTGTGAATCCACCTGACCAGAGCCTAAAGGAGCTGGATACTGGTTACCATTGTGCTTCACGTTTCATTACTGGCTGTGGAAGTCTGGTTCACCCTGTATGCTGCTGCTGAATGAACATCTCTGTATGTCTGCAGACTTTCACATTGGTTGGCTCTTATATATACATCGGTCATTGGACTGGTTCCTTCGTATCTGTGTACGTACATGTGCACAAACCGCAATCAATATGGCCTGAGCTCTCACAGTGTTCTACAGATGTTGATCCCAGAGGTTGGAACAGAACGAGGCTAAAAAGCTTTTTAATACGCTGCTCCTTCTTCCTGGAATAATGAGGACCTGAAACAGAGCTGATTACTGCTGTACGGGGGGGGGGGGGGGGGGGTAATCCACACTAAAGGATGGAGAATGAGGCACTATAGGTCCATCTGATTGTTCCTGAATATCTCACTGGATGGTTTCACATTGACCTGTTTGTGTGTCATAGCTGTTATAACTGGATGTCGTGCTCGTTCACTTGTAATGTATGATAGTTGTATTTGTCTGCTTGTGTTGTTTGATTTTATAGTTGTAACAGTGTCTGTGCTGCCCTCTGGGCCAGCTCACTCTTGGAAAAGAGATTTTAATCTCAACCAATTTATGTAGATATATATACTGTATATATATATATAAAGGGGAAGCCTGTGTTACAGACTGGAGGGTTGGAGTTTGAAAGACGTGGGCGTTTTACAGGCAAGTAGGCACTGACGAGAATATGTTAATGGTTGCATTATGGGAAATGTAGGATCCTAGTCAGGACGTCTTGGCTTCTGCTGCTCTGATTTGAACCGTTCTTTTGTGAATCCCCTGACTTCATAGGAAAGTAATACTGAGTGGCTGGAGTAGCCCTTTATTGTGTTGTTGGTTTTAGTCTACTTATTCAGACCATCATACACACATGCAGACTGTCTCAGGAAACCCTCACAATAAAACTACTTTTTTTATTTGTAGTCGTGAGGTTTGTTTTAATGTTTTAATTGAGATGTTTTACATCACTCCTCTGTTCTTCGCTTCGTTCTTTGTGTAGCTTTATTGATTCAGAGCAGAACTCGAAAACTATGTATCCTAGGAACTTCAAAGTTGGTATGATAGTTAACAGTGTGGTTTAGTTGTGTTTGGTATGATGGTTAACAGTGTGGTCTAGTTGTGTTTGGTATGATGGTTAACAGTATGGTCTAGTTGTGTTTGGTATGATAGTTAACAGTGTGGTCTAGTTGTGTTTGGTATGATGGTTAACAGTGTGGTCTAGTTGTGTTTGGTATGATGGTTAACAGTGTGGTCTAGTTATGTTTGGTATGATGGTTAACAGTGTGCTATAGTTGTGTTTGGTATGATGGTTAACAGTATGGTCTAGTTGTGTTTGGTATGATAGTTAACAGTGTGGTCTAGTTGTGTTTGGTATGATGGTTAACAGTGTGGTCTAGTTGTGTTTGGTATGATGGTTAACAGTGTGGTCTAGTTGTGTTTGGTATGATGGTTAACAGTGTGCTCTAGTTGTGTTTGGTATGATAGTTAACAGTGTGGTCTAGTTGTGTTTGGTATGATGGTTGACAGTGTGGTCTAGTTGTGTTTGGTATGATGGTTAACAGTGTGGTCTAGTTGTGTTTGGTATGATAGTTAACAGTGTAGTCTAGTTGTGTTTGGTATGATGGTTAACAGTGTGGTCTAGTTGTGTTTGGTATGATAGTTAACAGTGTGGTCTAGTTGTGTTTGGTATGATGGTTAACAGTGTGGTCTAGTTGTGTTTGGTATGATGGTTAACAGTGTGGTCTAGTTGTGTTTGGTATGATAGTTAACAGTGTGGTCTAGTTGTATTTGGTATGATAGTTAACAGTGTGGTCTAGTTGTGTTTGGTATGATAGTTAACAGTGTGGTCTAGTTGTGTTTGGTATGATAGTTAACAGTGTGCTCTAGTTGTGTTTGGTATGATAGTTAACAGTGTGGTCTAGTTGTGTTTGGTATGATAGTTAACAGTGTGGTCTAGTTGTGTTTGGTATGATGGTTAACAGTGTGGTCTAGTTGTGTTTGGTATGATAGTTAACAGTGTGGTCTAGTTGTATTTGGTATGATAGTTAACAGTGTGGTCTAGTTGTGTTTGGTATGATGGTTGACAGTGTGGTCTAGTTGTGTTTGGTATGATAGTTAACAGTGTGCTCTAGTTGTGTTTGGTATGATGGTTGACAGTATGGTCTAGTTGTGTTTGGTATGATAGTTAACAGTGTGCTCTAGTTGTGTTTGGTATGATGGTTAACAGTATGGTCTAGTTGTGTTTGGTATGATAGTTAACAGTATGGTCTAGTTGTGTTTGGTATGATGGTTAACAGTGTGGTCTAGTTGTGTTTGGTATGATGGTTAACAGTGTGGTCTAGTTGTGTTTGGTATGATAGTTAACAGTGTGGTCTAGTTGTATTTGGTATGATAGTTAACAGTGTGGTCTAGTTGTGTTTGGTATGATGGTTAACAGTGTGGTCTAGTTGTGTTTGGTATGATGGTTAACAGTGTGGTCTAGTTGTGTTTGGTATGATGGTTAACAGTGTGGTCTAGTTGTGTTTGGTATGATGGTTAACAGTGTGGTCTAGTTGTGTTTGGTATGATGGTTAACAGTGTGGTCTAGTTGTGTTTGGTATGATGGTTAACAGTGTGCTCTAGTTGTGTTTGGTATGATGGTTAACAGTGTGGTGTAGTTGTGTTTGGTATGATGGTTAACAGTGTGGTCTAGTTGTGTTTGGTATGATGGTTGACAGTGTGGTCTAGTTGTGCCTTTTGGGGGTTAGATGTCCAGGGTGCCCACAATTTTTGAAATTTTTCCAAAAGGGCAAAACTTGACCCTACTTTAGTAGGGATCAAGCAGTGAGCGGGGGGGTATGTGAGCCATGCTCACTTTTGCCTTTTTTTCATTATCTTGCTTTATGATTATGTAGGTAACAGTGGCAAAGGAAAGTGTTCCTCCACTGGAGTTTCTGCCTCGTGTTTGAGATTAAATATGTGTTTGGGGAACATGGACACATTAACATCTACCCAAAATACATCAGCTGCCAGCAAACAGTCCTGGATGTTTTCTCACATTGTTACCAAGATTCTCGTCACTTGGTCAACGGTGTAAGCGGCTGATTTGTCGGAGGAGAACTGAGGTGCGTGGCTGGCTTCTTTCTCAGAAGATGCACCTCTTAATCTGCCTTGCTGCTTTAATCCCAGTAGGTGCTGGATTAGCTCAGGCTGCTTCATGTCTGTATTGGTGCCGGCTGCAGGACCAGGAAGAGTTTACAGCCTGGAGAAGTTTTTACATGAAGCAATACAGAAGAATTCTGTGAGGCTTTCATTCATCATGAAAAACACTGATGCCCACCTTTCACCAAACGACATTTTAAGGGATTTCACTGTCGCAGACATACTTCCAATGTGGGAATAAAATCAGGAGAGTGTTGCTAGAGTTGTGGCGTGCTCCCGTTATCTCGATGGTTTAGTGTCTGGTGGTGCTAAAATTCAGTCCAAGCTGTCTTCAGTCAGTCTTTTTCTCGTCTTGACGTTCCGATAAAGTTTAATAATATCGTAAGTTCAGTGAGGCGAACATTGTCAACAACCAATAGGAGCGCTCTCTCCAGCACCAAACAGGAAGCAGCTAACGGGGTAGAAAGTAAACATGGAGGAACTGGTGGAGTTGTGGAGTGAACCAGAGTTCCTCTTTGACGTGTCCTCCATTTGTACCTCCATAGAGAGGAGAAGGACAAAAGCTGCAGTCAGTATGCTACATGCTATAGCTAGCTAGCTAACCACTGTCCCAAACGGGGCTACTAGCAAGCTAACGTTAGCTACTGGAATGTTTGCTTTTAGCCTACGAGCTAACGGTACGCATCAGCTGAAGATTGCTGGCTTCAATCACATAAATCTATGGTTAGCTCGTATGTTGATAGCAAACATTCCAGTAGCTAACGTTAGCTTGCAAGTAGCCCCATTCAGGACAGTGGTTAGCTAGCTAGCTAGCTATAGCTATAGGGATTCTTCTTCTCTTCTCAAAAGTTTTTCTTCAGGAGCAGGAAGTGACATCATCTCTAAATTAATCTAGTTGTAGTCTTGTAAATTGTGACCCTACAAGATCTCCAGTCTTTGCTAAATATTATAGAGACTGAAGACAGATTGTCTTTAGACGTGAGAGGGTGTCAGACTTTCGTCTTTCCAAAGTCTCCGAGTGGATGGTAGGAATTCATTTCCAGTTTTATTTCTAAGCCTTTGTTGGTTGAAGCGTACCGGCAACTAACTGATGAACATTTTTACAGAAAACTGAAGACTAACCCCACCCTCGATTTTCTAAAAAGCATCTCAGATATCACTGGCTGAGCTCTGGAACTGAATTGGATTTCTAAGGACGAATATGATTTTTCCGAACTGTAAACATCCTGAAACTCAATATGCTGCCTAAAATCCATAAAAGCTTGGTGAAACCCGAAGGCCGACCTGTTGTAGCCAGTAATGATTCTCTATGTTGATCCTTTTCTTAAACCATGTTCAGAAGCTTCCATCATACATGAAGGACTCTACTGATCTAATTAATAAGATATCAACATTAACAGAGTTACCTAATGATGTCATTGTGGTCCACCTACACTAATATCTCACATGACTGAGGTCTTGATCCTGAGTTTTATCTAAAAGACCTCACTGAGGCAGCGCTCCCACCCAGTACATTTATCTATGAGTTGGCCGCTTTGGTCTTAAAACTGAACTACTTCTCATTCATTGGAGACTTTTCCTGCAACGCAAAGGAACATCGATGGGTTCGACCTTTGCTCCAAAATAATATAACATATATGTGGGTTTCTTTGAACACAGTTATGTCTCTAAGACTCACAGGAACCCCATCCTTCACAAAATCCTGAAATGGTTCAGATATCTAGATGATGTCTTTTGCATTTTCCACGAAACTACTAATGAGTTGAATGATTTTGTTAATCTCCTCAATAGTATGAATCCTGACCTTAAAGCTGCAGTATGCGATATTGGCGCAAATATGATTTAAAAAAGTTATTTTTAGAAAACGGCCGCTATATGGTGACAGTAGTACATGAAACAGGTAACCTGAGTTAAATCCTGTTCCTCTGTGTCCTACTGTGTCCTCCGGTGCTCCTAACGGCATCTGAAGGATTTCACTTACCGGAGGAAAACAAGGTCCGCTGCCCAGCTGCAGTCTATGAGAGCCGGCTGTCAATCACTCTGAACTCCGACCAAACGGTCAAACTAGGCAGCGCTGATCAGATATGAATCAATATTCTGTTACTGTAATGACTATTTCTCTCCTCAGATGTTCTCAGAATCATCTTGTAGTTACTGTTTAGCTGTAAAATGAGAAAGTTTGTGACGCGGCCGCCATTGTAAAATCTGTTGAAGGAAGCCAAGTTCTGGTCACATGACCGGAGCACAGCCAATAGGAACGCTCTCTCTCTCTGAAATGACCTGTGATTGGTCAAAATCTGCCGTCACAGGCTAGATTTTTCTAAAGCCTGAAAACAGAGCCATGAGGAGGAGCAGAAGTCTAGTTTTCTCTCAGAACACTTGAATTACAATATGCTGAAAGGTTATTATGGAATTTTTGCCAAATTATGCCAAAAAATTGTTGCCTACTGCCACTTTAAGTTCTCAGTTGATTATGTTCATAAACGTGTGTCTTTCTTGGATATGTGGATTGAATTATACAATGGCAGCCTCATCACTACCTCATATCAAAAAGAAACTGATAGGAATACGTTCCTCCTAGCCAGCAGTGCTCATCCCAGAGCTCTGAAGTATGGTTTACCTAAGAGTCAGTTCTACAGGCTCAGACTCCTCTAATGAGGAAATCATTGATAAAGCTGCTGCTATGAATTTTTGGACAGACTCTATTCTTTACAGTGTATTGTTGAGGCCTACCAAGCTCTGATCCCAGTGACTCTGTATCCTGTATCAGCACCGATACCCCTCAGACCTGTATATCCTCAAGAACACCATCCTAAAACACTGGCCTACTTAGGCCTCCGATAGCCCAGCATTTTAAGCACCCCCCCCCCCCCCCTCTTTGTTCATAGAAGAGGTCCTAATCTACGCAACAAGCTGGTTCGGGCCAACATTAAGGCAGGTCCAAAACAGAATCTTTTAGCTCCTCTTATCCATGTGGTCACTTTGCCACAACACATGGAAGACGACTCCTAAAAGTAATAGTTTTCCTGTTAAGGGGTTTATCACATGTAGCACAGAAAATGTAATTTATTTATTAAAATGCCCATGTGATAAAATCTATATACCGAAGGTAAAACTACACCCATGCTGAAACAAAGGATTAGTGAGCATTTGAACTATCCTGTTTCCTGTCTCACCTGATCTCCTCTCTACGATTCCAGACCATCAAACACACTGAACTGCCAAGAGGGGGGGGGTGGGGGGTGGGGGGTGGGGGGTATGGACAGAAAGATATGTCAAAGGGAGCTTTATTAGATTAACACTTCAGATACCCTTCAGCCTACATATGGGCCTTTATGAGTGTTATGCTGTAATCCAAGATGTTTTCTTCATTTCTAATGTAGAACTTGGTGTCTATGGTTTATGATGGCCCTCGTCTGACACCCCCCCCCCCCATAGCTCTTTGTTCTATTGTCTTCTTCTGAGATGTTTGTTTTTTCTTATAGATCTTATTTATGACATTTATGATTTATGATGGCTCAAGCCTGATCCTTCTCAAAGCCCCATTTACTATAAAAATATATGATATAACTATTAGGTGCTTCGTGATTCTATGTGTTTTTTTCTATATTCACTGTGTTCCACCCCTTTTTGTATTATAAAACAAATATGGCATCTATTTGTTTGCCTCACAGTTCTCTACTAAAACTACAGTTCCCAAGAGGTGGAGCTTCTACCACCAGGGTGTCCACAGGTGTAACTGCATACTGTCAATGATTAGAATGGGATTGGTTACTTCTACCAGCCTGTCCTTTGGTGAATCCTCTTTGCTGGGATGAAGGTCTGACAGAATATAGTGAAGTCCTGCAGAGCTCGTTCATCAAGATAATCTCCACTAATGAACACCACTTTATGATTTATGAAGTGTGAATGCAATCAGCAGAAGTAAAAAGCTAACGTTAGGCTATAAACCAACTCCACCACGGTCACATGAACGTGAGTTTAAACACAACGAGGCTGTAAAGGAGGACGAGTCGGCGTGATGACGTTTAGTCGTCTCATTTAGACACTTGGTAGCAGCCGTAAAAGCTTCAAAAGTCATTAGTGGGGTATTTATTGATGTATTTTATATCGTAGAACAAAACGTTAAAATCTCTTCAGCTTGTGTTAACCACAGACTTTATTTCAGACATCTATCTAAAAACACGTTGACTTCCAGATGAGGGAACAGGAAGTGATGAAATGCTGACTCATTTCTGGGTTTAAGGACTCGTTCCTGCAGCTTTCTATTTACTAAATGAACATCATCAGGGATCAGACTGGGTAGGAAGCCAAACTGAAGGATCAGTTTGGCTTTAGTCTTTATTCCTAAACCAACAGTGAATGTATCTACTAACAAGTATTGTGTGTGTGTCGAAGCCTTATCTCTCTTCTTCCTTTGTGCCTTAGAGCTCCATCGTTGATCTGGGTGACATGTTCCTTCACACACACACACACACACTGTAGCTTATTCTATCTCAGTCAGTCAGTCACACACCGTCCTGCTGACACTAATACTCACGGAGCACCGCATGTGGATTAACCCGCCGCTGAAAATAGTCCCCAACAAATGCACCGTTTCCTCCTGTTTGAGTACAAACTACAGCGAGCAGCTGTTTGAGGAAATGACTGAACCTCTCTTAAAGCAAATGAAACTCTATATTTGTGAGGTGTTTTTAAAGACTTACATCTTAAGTAGGAACCAGTGGGGTAGAGATCAGACTGGGTAGGAACCAGTTGGGTAGGGATCAGACTGGGTAGGGACCAGTGGGTTAGGGATCAGACTGGGTAGGGACCAGTGGGTTAGGGATCAGACTGGGTAGGGACCAGTGGGGTAGGGATCAGACTGGGTAGGGACCAGTGGGGTAGGGATCAGACTGGGTAGGGACCAGTGGGGTAGGGATCAGACTGGGTAGGGACCAGTTGGGTAGGGATCAGACTGGGTAGGGACCAGTGGGTTAGGGATCAGACTGGGTAGGGACCAGTGGGGTAGGGATCAGACTGGGTAGGAACCAGTTGGGTAGGGATCAGACTGGGTAGGGACCAGTGGGTTAGGGATCAGACTGGGTAGGGACCAGTGGGGTAGGGATCAGACTGGGTAAGGACCAGTGGGGTAGGGATCAGACTGGGTAGGGACCAGTGGGGTAGGGATCAGACTGGGTAGGGACCAGTGGGGTAGGGATCAGACTGGGTAGGGACCAGTGGGGTAGGGATCAGACTGGGTAGGAACCAGTGGGGTAGGGATCAGACTGGGTAGGAACCAGTTGGGTAGGGATCAGACTGGGTAGGGATCAGACTGGGTAGGAACCAGTTGGGTAGGGATCAGACTGGGTAGGGACCAGTGGGGTAGGGATCAGACTGGGTAGGAACTAGTGGGGTAGGAACCAGACTGGGTAAGGACCAGACTGGGTAGGAACCAGTGGGGTAGGGACCAGACTTGGTAGGGACCAGACTGGGTAGGAACCAGTGGGGTAGGGACCAGTGGGGTAGGGATCAGACTGGGTAGGAACTAGTGGGGTAGGGACCAGTGGGGTAGGGACCAGACTTGGTAGGGACCAGACTGGGTAGGGACCAGTGGGGTAGGGATCAGACTGGGTAGGAACTAGTGGGGTAGGGACCAGTGGGGTAGGGATCAGACTGGGTAGGAACTAGTGGGGTAGGAACCAGACTGGGTAGGGATCAGACTGGGCAGGAACCAGAGAGCCAGCTGCATGCTTTCAGCCTTGTAACTGGGTATTTTGGTTCTATGCATTCTGTCTTGTATAGACATATTATAGAAATCTATGTAAATCATGAAGCAGGGAACATTGATATCAACGGTACATGTGGATTTTAAGATATACATATCTGAGACTAGTTGTTGTATATTAATCTCCATCAGTTCCTGTTATTTTTTCAAGCTCTTAGAGAGTGTGTGTCTATCCCTCCACAGTGTGTGAGATAAAGAGGCTGAAGGTTCACTTTATTCAGCTCTCCCACACAGGAGCAGGTTGTGTTCAATCTGAAATTGAAATGTCAGGACAAACATGTGCCTTGAAGCAAGAAAACTCTTTGGCTGTCATGCAAAATGCTGGAAAAATTTTTTTTTTGAAAATGCACATTTTCAAATGAGTTGTGTCTATTAAGTCAGATGTTGTCGTCATCACATTTAGAAATATGTGAATCAAAGTGAAGTTTCAGCAGCATTTGGCACACAGTTCATAGGCTGTACGTCTCATATTGTCCCAACTTTTTCTCTCCAGGAGAGGAGGCGAGTGTGTTCAAGTGTTCGGTTTCCAGGGAGACGGAGTGCAGCCGCGTGGGGAAGCAGTCATTCATCATCACGCTGGGCTGCAACAGCGTCCTGCTGCAGTTCTCCTCACCTGCAGGTACACACACACACACACACACACACACACACACACACACACACACACACACACACACACACACACAGCATGTATGAGCCACTGTAATGTTTGCTGGAAACATCATGGTTTTAGGTCAAAATGCTGCCTATGAAGAAGTTATTTCCTGTGTCGCCAAACGTTGGAAACAATTTAAATATGATGAATTATTAAAGTAGCGATTTAAATTTTAGGTTTACAGTAGAAATGCCTGTGTTTGTTATGTAAGCAGTGAGCCTGTGCTTCCCACACACTTTCCATGTGGAGTGTGGAGCAGCATTCTGCACTAAAGGCCCAGACACACCAAGCTGACATCACAGAACTAGCGGCAATGTCGAGTCGCCTCACGTCTCCTTTGTCTCGTCCGACAAGTTGCACTCGAACGCACCGCAGAGACGACAGCCGACGGCCAGTTAACACGTACGTCCTGAGAGGAAATAACTGTCCTCACCAGCAGGCGGCGGTAGTTTGTATTCATCATTCAGAAAGAGAAACAGGAAGAGGGAGGACGGAGGATATACAAGCTGTTGTTATGATACCTACATGAACCATCTTCACACCTCTCTCACTCACCGCTTAGCTTCATTCCAGATGTTCATGTTGCTGTGAAAACATCTGGAACGATCAGATGAAACATGAGAAGAGTCTTCTGTGTGTCCTCTTAACTTTACTGGTTGAAGCTGAACAGCCAATCAGAGTGATTTCTCTCACCGATGAGCTCCGCCGCCGATTCAACCTGCCGAATCGGCCGAAAAACCTCCGACACGGTCAGACTAGAGCCGACCGTCGGCTTGGTGTGTCAGGACCTGAACATACAACAGCACCCTTTATCCCAATGATTTAATTGACGGTTTGCTTAACTCAGGTCAGGGGTCGGCAACCTTTACTATCAAAAGAGCCAATTTAGGCAAAAAAAAGAAAAAAAAAATCTGACTGGAGCCGCAAAACATTTGATCATTGTGATGAAGGCAACACAGTTTATAGCCTAAGTATATAGAATATAAGTCTAATGCAGTGAGGGCCAAAGTGTTAATGTACTACGGAGTATTAGGGTCACATTGAGGGGAAAAAAATCTGAGATTTACAGAATAAAGTCATAATATTACAAGAATAAAAGTCATAACTTTACGAGAAAAAAGAAAATAACACGTAAAATTACTACTTTATAATATTATGACTTTATTCTCTAAATCTCAGATTTATTTTTTTTCCTCAATGTGGCCCTAATACTCCGTCGTACCATAGACATACAACAATGATAAATCAAAATGAAAATGTAAACACAAAAACAGTTATTTATTTCCATTTTGAAAGATCCACAGGGAGCCACTGGAGAGGAGCTGAAGAGCTGCAGGTTACTGACCTCTGGGTTAAACCCCTCCTTTTAACAGTAATTGTCCTTTTCTCTTGTTTACTTCTCCACATGTTGAAGGTGTACATGATGGGGCTCTAGTAACAGAGACATACAGTATAAGGAGAAGAGAAACTGTGTGTAAAGAAATGATTAAACAGTGTATTTATGTGGTGTGTTAAACGTTAACATGGGTTAGTACTTCCAGTTCCATATGGTAACTTAACTCCAGTAGTTTGTGGGTTTACAGGTTACATTAGAGTCGCCCAGTTGAAGACTAGCTCATCCACTGTGTTGTATTTCCTCCCTCGCTGGTCTTGGAAGCTATCAGAGGCTAACATTAGCAGCTCTGTCCTACTCTTTATTAGATTTGGGAGTGTTTACACTCTATTGGTGCCAACACATCAGCTAATCCTCATCTTAAAATCCATTTCTCTTGTGATGTTAAAAGTGAATTATAAGCCTAATTCTAACCCATTTTGTTTGTCCCAGGTATGAAAGCTAATCAGCCAAACAGGGTTATAATGTTCTAAGTCTAATCCTCCATTATACCTCCACCACTAGGACTAACTAGCTCCACAGTGCTGTATCAGCTGGTGAGGATGATGACTCTCTGCCTGGGACCGGTTAGCTTTAGCCCCAGTCTCTTAGCACAGTTTAGCTTTAGCCCCAGTCTCTTAGCACAGTATCATGTATGTAGCCATCAGTTGACTGTCTCATTTATATGTTGATGATGGCGGGCTGACTGCTCGCCGTGGTAGCGGTTTTGGTCCGGCCGCTCTCTGTGGAGGGAGTCGGTGGCAGACTATAACGTATTCTGTTGGATGGTGAGTTTCCATCTTTAGTCCCGACTTGTTTATTGCACAGCTTGCACATCACGTGGTTCACGTTCTCTGGCTCTCCTTTTTCCTTTGGTGTAAAACCAAAGAATCACCGAACATTGTTGTTTGCTAACGATAGCGGACATCTTTCCTGCTGGAGTTTAGGGCTGCGTGGGTAATTCTGTAGGCTGCAGCGTCAGACGTATGCTACATGTTGGTAGCTACAACAATGTGGTGAAGCATAGAGAAAGAGAGAGACTAAATCTAGCAGGTGACAGGTGTTGTATAACTGAATATCTCTGTGTCATTGTGCACACGTGAGTACCGTTATCGTGACCAACCAACATGGTGTTGAACGATAATCTGGTCATATTGCCCGAGCCGAGTCCTCACTCTCCCTGACTGAGTAGATGACCTTCACCAGTATGTTATAAAACAAGTCCTACATCACCACAGTCATCACTTCATAACCTTGTGCAGCACAAAGAAAACAACATAACTTTAGCTTGTGTTCTTTCTATAAACTGACTGGTACATGAAGAGTATCTGAAACACTATACTGCTCTAAACTCTTAATACAGTTCAAACATTCAACATAACTGTCTTAATACTCTGTGACTGCCCTGTATGTACTGTGTGTATTGTTGTGTACTGTAGGGTCCAGAGGAAAGTATATAGTACATAGTAACTGTTGACGTTTGTGTTGTGCAGACTTTCAGTCCTTTTATAACGTCCTGAAGAACAATCGGGGACACGTCAATGAGCGCTCCGTCTTCAGCGACAGAACAGAGGACTCCTCTGCTGTACAGTACTTCCAGGTGAGACGCTCTTTTATTTCATTATTTAAGGACAAACCTTAATAGTTACCCCCATGCTGACTATTTATATTTTCATAACTGTCATTAGGAAAATACATTTTTAAAAATTCTGTTTTGGGAATTTTTGGAATAATTTTAATTTTAAAAAGCGTCCATAATTCAGTCCCATGAAGCGTTAGAGACGTCCAACCTAACTCCAGCTGAAATACAGATCTGCTCTGTAAACGACACGTCCTGTGTTCTCATAACGAGCTGGTGTCTCCTTTTGTCCATAAACATGGACACGTCTTGTCCCGGACCTGGACTCGCTGAGAAAGCTACCAAACACACAGTCACAGAGAAAGCGTGGCCTCGCTAACATTTCACAGGCTAGATACTGTAGCTCATGAGCTCGTTAGAAATCCCCGGTAAGGATGCTATAGCTAGCTAACCACTGTCCCGAATGGGGCTACTTGCAATAATAATGTTTTTGTTATTTTCCCTTTAGTTTTATGGCTACCTCTCCCAACAACAGAACATGATGCAGGACTATGTTCGGACAGGAACTTACCAACGGGCTATTCTCCAGAACCACACCGACTTCAAGGATAAGGTAACCTTATACTACCTCATGGATTATTAATTCATCATTTAAATAGACTCATGGCGTTTTCACATTAGGTACGATTCCCCCCCCCCCCCCTCTCCTCTCTGCTTTCACATCAGTAAAGTTGTTCCGTACCCGAGTACCCGAGTATCATCCACGTGTATTTGTTTATGTTGAGATCAGCTGTTCTAGTAGCGGAGCATCGTAAAACACTTCATTCAAACTGGACAATACTAAATAAAACTCACCAACACCGTCGTCGTTAGTCTTTCTAACAATCACCAACTCTGGTTCGGTCTAAATAAACTCTTATTTCACAGAGTTAGATGTGAAGTTATGCCGACTCTACTCTCTGTTTCCCCCCCGCTGTCTCTCGTTCTTCAGAGACAGACCATTAAATCAGATAAATAAAGTAACAAACATCACTCAATACCATCGCCTACTAATGTCTATATTTTAAGGAACCTCTCGCCTGCCTTCCTGTTCTATCACCTAGGTTACGGCCGTGATGTTCAGAGGATGAGATCAGTACATGTTGTGTTTATATACAGACAGAGGATGAGATCAGTACATGTTGTGTTTATATACAGACAGGATGAGATCAGTACATGTTGTGTTTATATACAGACAGGATGAGATCAGTACATGTTGTGTTTATATACAGACAGAGGATGAGATCAGTACATGTTGTGTTTATATACAGACAGGATGAGATCAGAGGCCTGTACTACGAAGCAGGATTTGGCGTTATCGAGGTAACTTCAGGGTTAACCCTGTGTTTTCCGTCCTACGAAGGTGGATCACTTCTTACCGGGGTAGATCTCCATGGTAACTTACGCTGAACGGCTAACCTGCTCCGGAGCAGGTTATGTTCCAGATAAGAGATCAACTCGAAGAAAAACACCGTCTACTGACCAATCAGAGCTCAGTGTGCAGATCGTATGGTAATATTACACAAATACGAAGAAGTTTAAGTCATAATCCAGGCTAAAAACAACACAGTTTAAACTGACAAATGCAGGAAGGACAGCTGGATTTATGCTGCGGGTGTTTACCGCTTTGAATTATATTTTTATACTTATTTTTTTACTTGCTCTTGAGTCCGTTTCACACCGCAGGAGACGGAGACGCACCTGACAGAAGGTTGAAATAGTTATACACGCCCCATATTTAATAATGGGTATAATGACGTGTAACCCATCCATCCATCCATATAATTTCTTATTGCTATTTATAACTAGACGTCTTTGTCCGACTATTGAATGTTTCGTTAAATTAATAAGTCTGTTAATTTACGCATTCACACATCGGGAGTTTTTTCTTCTGCCAGCTGTCCTTCCTGCATTTGGCAGCTTCAACTGTGTTACCTTTAGTCTGATTAAGTTTTTAACTTCTTCGTATTTGTCTAATATAGTTTGCTCTTCCTTTGTAATATGTGCTGCTCTGTCTGTCTGTCTGCTGACAGTAGACTTGTCCATGTCTGTGATTGGTCACATGTTGCAAACCCCGCCCCGTTCACGTGAACGCGCTCACAGCCAGATAGAGAAACCCTGAGTTGATTTACCGAGTTGATAACCACCGTCGTAGGACCGTTTAGCGGGAACTCGTTTGTTAGGGTTGGTTAAGCCAGATAACGAGAACATACCCAGGGTATGTTGAACTCGCTTCGTAGTACAGGCCTCAGTACATGTTATGTTTATATACAGACAGGATGAGATCAGTACATGTTGTGTTTATATACAGACAGGATGAGATCAGTACATGTTGTGTTTATATACAGACAGGATGAGATCAGTACATGTTGTGTTTATATACAGACAGAGATATGAAATGGTTTTATATTTATACAGATAAAGGAGGAGACCGGCGGCGATGATAAAAGCCTGCCCTTTCAAAACTACTCACTAACTGCTAACGTTACTCGTGTTAAATAGCGGTCCACTTCCGTGTTTCGGTACGGTTGGCTTTCACACCTGATGCGAACCGTACCCGAGTCCACATGAACCGTAACCGAGTCCACATGAACCGTACCTTAGTACACGTGAACCGTACCTTAGTACACATGAACCGTACCTTAGTACACATGAACCGTACCCGAGTACACATGAACCGTACCCGAGTACACATGAACCGTACCCGAGTACACATGAACCGTACCTTAGTACACATGAACCGTACCTTAGTACACATGAACCGTACCCGAGTACACATGAACCGTACCTTAGTACACATGAACCGTACCTTAGTACACATGAACCGTACCTTAGTACACATGAACCGTACCCGAGTACACATGAACCGTACCTTAGTACACATGAACCGTACCCGAGTACACATGAACCATACCCGAGTACACATGAACCGTACCTTAGTACACATGAACCGTACCCGAGTCCACATGAACCATACCCGAGTACACATGAACCGTACCCGAGTACACATGAACCGTACCCGAGTACACATGAACCGTACCTTAGTACACATGAACCGTACCTTAGTACACATGAACCGTACCCGAGTACACATGAACCGTACCTTAGTACACATGAACCGTACCTTAGTACACATGAACCGTACCTTAGTACACATGAACCGTACCCGAGTCCACATGAACCGTACCCGAGTCCACATGAGCCGTACCTTAGTACACATGAACCGTACCTTAGTACACATGAACCGTACCTTAGTACACATGAACCGTACCCGAGTCCACATGAACCATACCCGAGTACACATGAACCGTACCCGAGTCCACATGAACCGTACCCGAGTCCACATGAACCGTACCCGAGTACACATGAACCGTACCCGAGTCCACATGAACCGTACCCGAGTACACATGAACCGTACCTAAGTCCACATGAACCGTACCCGAATCCACATGAACCGTACCCGAGTCCACATGAACCGTACCCGAGTACATATGAACCGTACCCGAGTCCACATGAACCGTGCCCGAGTACACATGAACGTACCCGAGTCCACATGAACCGTACCCGAGTACACATGAACCGTAACCTAGTCCACATAAACCGTACCCGAGTACACATGAACCGTACACGAGTCCACATGAACCATACCCGAGTACACATTAACCGTACCTTAATACACATGAACCGTACCCGAGTCCACATGAACCGTACCCGAGTACACATGAACCGTACCTTAGTACACATGAACCGTACCCGAGTCCACATGAACCGTACCCGAGTACACATGAACCGTACCCGAGTACACATGAACCGTACCCGAGTCCACATGAACCGTACCCGAGTACACATGAACCGTACCCGAGTCCACATGAACCGTACCCGAGTACACATGAACCGTACCTAAGTCCACATGAACCGTACCCGAATCCACATGAACCGTACCCGAGTCCACATGAACCGTACCCGAGTACACATGAACCGTACCCGAGTCCACATGAACCGTACCCGAGTACACATGAACCGTACCTAAGTCCACATGAACCGTACCCGAATCCACATGAACCGTACCCGAGTCCACATGAACCGTACCCGAGTACATATGAACCGTACCCGAGTCCACATGAACCGTACCCGAGTCCACATGAACCATACCCGAGTACACATTAACCGTACCTTAATACACATGAACCGTACCCGAGTCCACATGAACCGTACCCGAGTACACATGAACCGTACCTTAGTACACATGAACCGTACCCGAGTCCACATGAACCGTACCCGAGTACACATGAACCGTACCCGAGTACACATGAACCGTACCCGAGTACACATGAACCGTACCTTAATACACATGAACCGTACCCGAGTCCACATGAACCGTACCCGAGTACATATGAACCGTAACCGAGTACATATGAACCGTACCCGAGTACATATGAACCGTACCAGAGTACACATGAACCGTACCCGAGTCCACATGAACTGTACCCGAGTCCACATGAACCGTAACCTAGTCCACATGAACCGTACCTTAGTACACATGAACGTACCCGAGTCCACATGAACCGTAACCTAGTCCACATGAACCGTACCTTAGTACACATGAACCGTACCCGAGTCCACATGAACCGTACCCGAGTACACATGAACCGTACCCGAGTCCACATGAACCGTACCCGAGTACACATGAACCGTACCCGAGTCCACATGAACCGTACCCAAGTCCACATGAACCGTACCTTAGTACACATGAACCGTACCCGAGTCCACATGAACCGTACCCGAGTACACATGAACCGTACCCGAGTCCACATGAACCGTACCCGAGTACACATGAACCGTAACCGAGTCCACATAAACTGTACCCGAGTACACATGAACCGTACCCGAGTACACATGAACCGTACCTTAGTACACATGAACCGTACCCGAGTCCACATGAACCGTACCCGAGTCCACATGAACCGTACCCGAGTAAACATGAACCGTACCCGAGTACACATGAACCGTACCCGAGTACACATGAACCGTACCCGAGTACACATGAACCGTACCTTAGTACACATGAACCGTACCCGAGTACACATGAACCGTACCCGAGTCCACATGAACCGTACCCGAGTACACATGAACCGTACCCGAGTCCACATGAACCGTACTCCAGACCACCTTTTCAAGTGGACTCCAGTACGGATCGACGAACCGTGCCCGAGTACGGTACGGAGCGTTCACACTGATCAAACCAACTGGACTTTGGGGACAAGTGTACTCGGATCCGGGCCCTGGTCCTTGATGTGAACGCACCCTTAGATTTAATTTGATTAGATTTAGAATTAGAATGAAGTTAGTGAAGCGTGTCCTTCACACTGTTCTAATCCTCAGACAGACCATAATATGACCAACATTAACTGATGCTAAAGAGTAGCTAAAACCTGCCGAATACTAATTAGTTCTAAACAGTTGATCCTTCGCTGAACTCCTCCCTCGAATGAACAATTATTATATTATAATTATTATTATTATTACAGCCGACTTTACTGTCTTTAAGAGGCTGCAGCAGCCAACTGTATTCATGTGTGATGATGTTAGTCCCCATAGGAGACATTTCATTGACCTCACTGTATAAAATGACCTGTGGTGACCTCCAGGATAATCACAGCCTCATTTACAGCCACAAACTAGAGACCTAGAGCATTCAGAGGATGGATGGATCAAACTAGAGACCTAGAGCATTCAGAGGATGGATGGATCAAACTAGAGACCTAGAGCATTCAGAGGATGGATGGATCAAACTAGAGACCTATAGCATTCAGAGGATGGATGGATCAGACTAGAGACCTAGAGCATTCAGAGGATGGATGGATCAAACTAGAGACCTAGAGCATTCAGAGGATGGATGGATCAAACTAGAGATCTAGAGCATTCAGAGGATGGATGGATCAAACTAGAGACCTAGAGCATTCAGAGGATGGATGGATCAAACTAGAGACCTAGAGCATTCAGAGGATGGATGGATCAAACTAGAGACCTAGAGCATTCAGAGGATGGATGGATCAAACTAGAGACCTAGAGCATTCAGAGGATGGATGGATCAAACTAGAGACCTAGAGCATTCAGAGGATGGATGGATCAAACTAGAGACCTAGAGCATTCAGAGGATGGATGGATCAAACTAGAGACCTAGAGCATTCAGAGGATGGATGGATCAAACTAGAGACCTAGAGCATTCAGAGGATGGATGGATCAAACTAGAGACCTAGAGCATTCAGAGGATGGATGGATCAAACTAGAGACCTAGAGCATTCAGAGGATGGATGGATCAAACTAGAGACCTAGAGCATTCAGAGGATGGATGGATCAAACTAGAGACCTAGAGCATTCAGAGGATGGATGGCTTTCCTAGCTAGATTGACAATAAGGGGGTTTCTGAGCAGTTTACACAACCGAAGTTCTCGCCATCCAATCGCCAAAAAATGCAGAAATCTCCAAATGTCAAAAGTTTTTTTATCCCAAATCACAGCATTTTTTTTCTCTGGTGTTCCTCAAGGCCTTGGTGTCTTAATGTGGTATTTTGGAGGGATTGTTGATCATTTTTATCAATTCTCCAGTGGTAAAAAATGGTTAAATTTAGCACCAAATCTGTGTAACAAATGGTATCAACCCAAAAATGTATGAGACATAACAGAGCATGGGGATGACATCATATACTTCTATCATCATGTTCTAAACCCTGATACACTGTCTTTCACAATTTATTTTAATTAATTAATTAATTAATTAATTAATTAATTAATTAATTAATTAACTAATTATTTGTGATTCATGAGTAGAACAACTTGTCCCACAGTGCTGAGCTTTATCTTAAATTAATCTTCAGGTTCAGCTTTCAGATGATGTACTGTTGACCTGCTATCTCCCCCTAAAGACCCCCCTGTACCCCCTAACCCCCTAAAGACCCCCCTAAAGACCCCCTGTACCCCCTAAAGACCCCCTAAAGAACCCCTGTACCCCCTAAAGACCCCCTAAAGACCCCCTGTACCCCCTAAAGACCCCCCTAAAGACCCCCTGAACCCCCCTAAAGACCCCCCTGTACCCCCTAAACCCCCTGAACCCCCCTAAAGACCCCCTGTACCCCCCTAAAAGAGACTAAAACGGGTCTATGTTAAAGAGGAGTGGAAGAAGTTGAAGTGAGTCAGCTGCAGACATTAAGAATTCAGATTCAGAGTGTTTTTTACCAACTCTAACGTTAGCCTAGTTAACTAGCGACAGACAGACAGTCATCATTCCAGCTGACGGTCATCAGCTACTTCTGTCTAATCTCTGTCTGAAACTGTAAACTGCACACTACAGACATACATTATGTGCTTTTCAGACGTAGCAACATTACCGAAGGGGGTGCAGATCTTAGCAAACCATCAGTTACCAAAAGACTCCTTTTCTGGTGTAGTTTCTTACTGGTTGATTGATTTATTTTCTTCATGTTGTTCTGAATGGCCTCCTCTAAGTTCCTGTAACATCTGCATCATGTCCCGTCTCTAGGTGGTGCTGGATGTTGGCTGTGGATCGGGGATCCTCTCTTTCTTTGCAGCCCAAGCTGGAGCCAGAAAGGTCTACGCTGTGGAGGCCAGCACCATGGCCCAGCACGCTGAGGTGCACACACACACACACACACACACACACACACACACACACACATTAGTGCTAACATCAGAAAGGTCACACTGTTCTGACCCATCCGAGGCAGGATTCCCAGTATAAAGGTGTGCTCTGCCCTCCAGGTGCTGGTGAACAGTAACCGTCTAGGGGAGCGCGTGGTCGTCATCCCGGGGAAGGTGGAGGAGGTGACGCTGCCTGAGCAGGTGGACATCATCATCTCAGAGCCAATGGGCTACATGCTGTTCAACGAGCGCATGCTGGAGAGCTACCTGCATGCCAAGAAGTTCCTCAAACCCAACGGTGAGCAGGGCTGGGGCACAGATATATATGAGTCTAGAGTGAGTATACACAGATATATATGAGTCTACAGTGAGTATACACAGATATATATGAGTCTACAGTGAGTATACACAGATATATATGAGTCTAGAGTGAGTATACACAGATATATATGAGTCTAGAGTGAGTATACACAGATATATATGAGTCTAGTGTGAGTATACACAGATATATATGAGTCTACAGTGAGTATACACAGATATATATGAGTCTAGAGTGAGAATACACAGATATATATGAGTCTAGAGTGAGTATACACAGATATATATGAGTCTAGAGTGAGAATACACTGATATATATGAGTCTAGAGTGAGAATACACTGATATATATGAGTCTAGAGTGAGTATACAAAGATATATATATGAGTCTAGAGTGAGAATACACAGATATATATGAGTCTAGAGTGAGTATACAAAGATATATATATGAGTCTAGAGTGAGAATACACTGATATATATGAGTCTAGAGTGAGAATACACTGATATATATGAGTCTAGAGTGAGAATACACTGATATATATGAGTCTAGAGTGAGTATACACAGATATATATGAGTCTAGAGTGAGAATACACAGATATATATGAGTCTAGAGTGAGAATACACAGATATATATGAGTCTAGAGTGAGTATACACAGATATATATGAGTCTAGAGTGAGTATACACAGATATATATGAGTCTAGAGTGAGAATACACAGATATATATGAGTCTAGAGTGAGAATACACAGATATATATGAGTCTAGAGTGAGTATACACAGATATATATGAGTCTAGAGTGAGTATACACAGATATATATGAGTCTAGAGTGAGTATACACAGATATATATGAGTCTACAGTGAGTATACACAGATATATATGAGTCTAGAGTGAGTATACACAGATATATATGAGTCTAGAGTGAGTATACACAGATATATATGAGAATACACTGATATATATGAGTCTAGAGTGAGAATACACTGATATATATGAGTCTAGAGTGAGTATACAAAGATATATATATGAGTCTAGAGTGAGAATACACAGATATATATGAGTCTAGAGTGAGTATACAAAGATATATATATGAGTCTAGAGTGAGAATACACATATATATATGAGTCTAGAGTGAGAATACACTGATATATATGAGTCTAGAGTGAGAATACACTGATATATATGAGTCTAGAGTGAGTATACACAGATATATATGAGTCTAGAGTGAGAATACACAGATATATATGAGTCTAGAGTGAGAATACACAGATATATATGAGTCTAGAGTGAGTATACACAGATATATATGAGTCTAGAGTGAGTATACACAGATATATATGAGTCTAGAGTGAGAATACACAGATATATATGAGTCTAGAGTGAGAATACACAGATATATATGAGTCTAGAGTGAGTATACACAGATATATATGAGTCTAGAGTGAGTATACACAGATATATATGAGTCTAGAGTGAGTATACACAGATATATATGAGTCTACAGTGAGTATACACAGATATATATGAGTCTAGAGTGAGTATGCACTGATATATATGAGTCTAGAGTGAGTATACACTGATATATATGAGTCCACAGTGAGTATACACTGATATATATGAGTCTACAGTGAGTATACACAGATATATATGAGTCTAGAGTGAGTATACACAGCTATATATGAGTCTAGAGTGAGTATACACAGATATATATGAGTCCACAGTGAGTATACACTGATATATATATGAGTCTAGAGTGAGTATAAACTGATATATATGAGTCTAGAGTGAGTATACACTGATATATATGAGTCTAGAGTGAGTATACACAGATATATATGAGTCCAGAGTGAGAATACACAGATATATATGAGTCCACAGTGAGTATACACAGATATATATGAGTCTACAGTGAGTATACACTGATATATATGAGTCTAGAGTGAGTATACACTGATATATATGAGTCTACAGTGAGTATACACTGATATATATGAGTCTCCAGTGAGTATACACAGATATATATGAGTCCACAGTGAGTATACACAGATATACGTACTGTATATGAGTCCAGATGTGATCCAGATGTGATGTGTTTCAGGTAAAATGTTCCCAACTATTGGTGACGTCCACCTGGCCCCCTTCACAGATGAGCAGCTCTACATGGAGCAGTTCACCAAGGCCAACTTCTGGTGAGGCTGGGGGGGGGGGGTGGGTGGGGGGGTGGGTGGGTGGATAGCACCTGTTGTTTTAGGACCACCTCATTGTTTTAGTACCACGTCATTGTTTTAGTACCACCTCATTGGAGGTTCCGATCCAAGAAGGTGGAGTGAAAACACTGCTGACTGATCAGAAATAATCATAACCAGAGCAACACGGGAAGTCTGATTACCTCAGTAAACATCGTTTTATTAAATCAACTACAACAAGTATATATATATATATATATATATATATATATATATATATATATATATATATATATATATATATATACATATTTATTACTTCTCTAGACATACTAAATTCCTGTTTACACCTCTGTGTACATATATTACTTCCCATCATGTATACATACTACTGTACATTCTGTATACATTCAGTTTGATCTGAAATACTGTCTACCACAAAGTTACATTTACATTACTGTTATATATTTACTTGTGTTTATATTACTTTGAACTGCACTATTGTATGCCTTAGATTATCATTTTGCTTTTACTTTTTACCTTTGTGATTTCCCGTTGTGTATATACAGTATATATATATATATAGATATATATACAGTATATATATAATGAGCATTTTTGAAGGAACCTGAGACTAAAGATTTTCATTGACTGCTTTGCTGGAAGTGACAATTGATAAATAAAGAACCTTGAACCTTTCTGAATTATAAGTGAGTTAAATAAAGAGACCGGTCTCCACACTGTGTTAGTAAACTGCAATCTGAGGTTTATTAGCAGCCGTCCTGAGAGCTGCACCTCGTAATGTAAAGGTTGGAGCTGCTACTGTAGTACTTTAACTTGTATATATAAATATGTTTTGTTGTCTTCATCTAAAACATTATTCTGAGATTGTCTGGTTGTAGTTGTTATTAATAATATAATTCTAATTATCTTTACTGTGATCAGTGTGAGTGATTAAAGAGTAAATGTTCCTCTCAGGTACCAGCCTTCCTTCCATGGTGTCGACCTGTCTGCTCTGAGGGGAGCAGCGGTGGACGAGTATTTCCGCCAGCCTATCGTGGTACGACACACACACACACACACACACACACACACACACACACACACACACACACACACACACACACACACACACACACACACACACAGTCAGTGTTGGGTTGGAGTTGTGTGAAACTGGATTTGTTGTTGTGCTGTCCTCCACAGGACACATTTGATATCCGTATTCTGATGGCCAAGTCGGTCAAATACACAGTCAACTTCCTGGAGGCCAAAGAAGAGGATCTCTACAGGTGTGTGTGTGTGTGTGCGTGCACGCTGTAAATAGGTATATTAATGCATGCATCATACCCAGTGTAATTAACATGTCTTTCTTTCTTTCGGCTCCCAGGATAGAGATTCCCTTTAAGTTCCACATGATGCACTCGGGCCTGGTGCACGGCCTGGCCTTCTGGTTTGATGTGGCGTTTATTGGATCAGTGTAAGTCAGCCGGTCCCTGATAGACGACCCCCCCCCCACCCCCCCATGCTGTTAGTTAGTTTGACCTTACACCCCGTCTCTGCAGGGTGACGGTCTGGCTGTCCACGGCCCCCACAGAGCCTCTCACCCACTGGTACCAGGTCCGCTGTCTGCTGCAGTCCCCCCTCTTCACCAAGGCCGGGGACACGCTGTCCGGTACCGCCATGCTGATGGCCAACAAGAGGTACGATGATCTGTGTGGGGGGGGGGGCGATATGGCAAAAATATCATATCACACATTTTTTTCATGCTGGTTTTAAAGACAATTTTGCAAGTTACTGAACATTACAACCAAACTAATTACCCCATTAAAAACATACAGATCTATAAGATAATAAAGAAGAACCGATCATTAAGGACAAACTGATTTTAATCAAGTTACTGAACATTACCACCAAACTAATTACCCCATTAAAAACATACAGATCTATAAGATAATAAAGAAGAACCGATCATTAAGGACAAACTGATTTGATCAAGTTACTGAACATTCAACAGGAATTTAGACTTGGTTTAGACTTTTACATAAATCCATCCCAGAATGAACATTGGTTTCAAAAGGTGAACAACAACACTAGTAAAGTGCACTCACACTGCGCTACCTAACATTACAGGAACAGATCCACAGCTGTAACCATGACTACTGTCAGCTCTCTGCAGATAGAAGAGTCGACTCCTCATTGACAGAACCTCTAAATCAACCGATTCGGCTGTTTGTTCACCAGTCATGATGCATATAAATACAGAGTCCCCCCCCCCCGTTGAGTCTTTGCTTCAGTCACAGCAGCGTGAGGTATCAGCAGGTGAAGCCAGGTCTCTCTCAGGTTATTAACATCACTCAGCAGTCCCTGACGGAGCTGCTAGCTGCCTTCTGGAGCTCCACTTGGTCCATTTAGTGAACGATGGATGTGGCGTTAGAGAGAAAGATGCTTGGTAACGGTGCTTCGTGTAGATGCTTCTTTAGCCGAGCCAGCAGCCCCGTTTCTGCTTCCTCTCTCTACGCTGTCTACGTCGCTTCTCGGAGCCGATAACAATCCCCGTAGACCCGGTGATCTGGACGTGTCCGCCGGTATGTTGCGCGTCCTTTGAAAGTCCCTTGTAACGGCGGTACTGGGCTGTAATCAGACGTTGATTAAGTCTCGACGACTACACACAAACTTTACCTGACAAAACTCAACAAGCAAATCCAGCATTCACACAAATAAGCACCAAACTAGGAAGCGAAGAGCCGCTGCACTGATGCGCGCCGCCATCTTGAAACTACCAGCAGCTGGTAGAACGTCCTCTGTAGCACGGTTCTACGATCTCTCTGTAAAGGAAGATCGTAGAGACATTTTAACAGCTCTAGTATTATCCAGAATGTTGAACTACTCCTTTAAGGCCCCCTGCTGTATCACTGAGTCAGCCTTTCTCACATACATGGAAACAAACAGTATAAATAAACAATAAATGCTGAAATAAATCACAGTATTAATAGTAATATGTTAACTAATACACAGCTGATCTCCTTCTCAACAGACAAAGCTACGACATCAGTATTGTTGCCCAGGTGGACCAGACAGGATCAAAGTCCAGCAACCTCCTGGACTTGAAGAACCCCTTTTTCAGGTGAGTTGGTCTCTGGACCCCCAGTAACACACCTGGATGTGAGCGGCACCATCTAAACATGTGAGACGGGAGCGCTGTCTGTCTGTCTGTCGATGTTAAACGTGTTTGTGTCTGTATTTGCAGGTACACAGGCACCACCCCCAACCCCCCTCCTGGCTCACACTACACCTCCCCATCCGAGAACATGTGGAACACGGGGTCGGCCTACGGCATGGGTCAGGGGATGCCTGTATCAGGTGATCACACAGAAACACTGGAAGATGAACCCACGAGGGGCGCCCAGCTAATGAGGAGTACTCAGCAGAGTACTCAGCAGAGTTCTCAACAGAGTACTCAACAGAGAACTCAACAGAGAACTCAACAGAGTACTCAGCAGAGTACTCAACAGAGTACTCAGTAGAGTTCTCAACAGAGTACTCAACAGAGTGTTCAACAGAGTACTCAACAGAGTACTCAACAGAGAACTCAACAGAGTACTCAACAGAGTACTCAACAGAGTACTCAACAGAGTGTTCAACAGAGTACTCAACAGAGTACTCAACAGAGTACTCAACAGAGAACTCAACAGAGTACTCAACAGAGTACTCAACAGAGAACTCAACAGAGTACTGAACGGAGTACTCAACAGAGTACTGAACGGAGTACTCAACAGAGAACTCAACAGAGTACTCAACAGAGTACTCAACAGAGTGCTCAACAGAGTGCTCAACAGAGTACTCAACAGAGTGCTCAACAGAGTACTCAACAGAGTACTCAACAGAGTACTCATCAGAGTACTCAACAGAGTACTCATCAGAGTACTCAACAGAGAGCTTAACAGAGTACTCAACAGAGTACTCAACAGAGTACTCATCAGAGTACTCAACAGAGAGCTCAACAGAGTATTCAACAGTACTCAACAGAGTACTCAACAGAGTACTCAACAGAGAACTCAACAGAGAACTCAGCAGAGTACTCAACAGAGTACTCAACAGAGAACTCAACAGAGTACTCAACAGAGTACTCAACAGAGAACTCAACAGAGAACTCAGCAGAGTACTCAGCAGAGTACTCAGCAGAGTATTCAACAGAGAACTCAACAGAGAACTCAACTGAGTACTCAACAGAGAACTCAACAGAGAACTCAACAGAATACTCAACAGAGAACTCAACAGAGTACTCAACAGAGTACTCAACAGAGTACTCAACAGAGTCCTCAACAGAGTACTCAACAGAGTACTCAACAGAGTACTCAACAGAGAACTCAACAGAGTACTCAACAGAGTACTCAACAGAGTGTTCAACACATGTAGACGTTGGTTCACTCTACAGGGTTCAGAGTAACACGTTATATAAACAGATCCCAGATCCCTTTTGCACCGGTAAACAACAAGCTTAGTCAACCAGAAAGGAAGGTAAGAACTCAAGAGACTTGGTCCATTGGCAGAGACCTCAGAGATCTCAGAGACATCAGAGACCTCAGAGACCTCAGAGACCTCAGAGAGACCTCAGAGACCTTAGAAACCTCAGAGAGACCTCAGAGACCTTAGAAACCTCAGAGAGACCTCAGAGACCTTAGAGAGACCTCAGAGACCTTAGAAACCTCAGAGAGACCTTAGAGACCTTAGAGAGACCAGGGAGACCTCGGAGACCTCGGAGACCTCAGAGATCTCGGAGACCTCTGAGACCTTAGAGAGACCTCGGAGACCTCAGAGACCTCGGAGACCTTAGAGAGACCAGAGAGACCTCGGAGACCTCGGAGACCTCGGAGACCTCGGAGACCTTAGAGAGACCTTAGAGACCTCAGAGACCTTAGAGACCTTAGAGACCATAGAGACCTTAGAGACCTCAGAGACCTCAGAGACCTCAGAGACCTCAGAGAGACCTCAGAGACTTCAGAGAGACCTCAGAGACCTCAGAGACCTCAGAGACCTCAGACCTCAGAGACCCCACACTGCTGTTGAGCCAGTCTCTTGGTGTCACCAGGCCCTACGCTGCTGTTGACCCAGTCACATGGTGTCACCAGGCCCTAAGCTGCTGTTGACCCAGTCTCATGGTGTCACCAGGCCCTACGCTGCTGTTGACCCAGTCACATGGTGTCACCAGGCCCTAAGCTGCTGTTGACCCAGTCTCGTGGTGTCACCAGGCCCTACGCTGCTGTTGACCCAGTCTCTTGGTGTCACCAGGCCCTACACTGCTGTTGACCCAGTCTCTTGGTGTCACCAGGCCCTACACTGCTGTTGACCCAGTCTCATGGTGTCACCAGGCCCTACGCTGCTGTTGACCCAGTCACATGGTGTCACCAGGCCCTAAGCTGCTGTTGACCCAGTCTCGTGGTGTCACCAGGCCCTACGCTGCTGTTGACCCAGTCTCTTGGTGTCACCAGGCCCTACACTGCTGTTGACCCAGTCTCTTGGTGTCACCAGGCCCTACACTGCTGTTGACCCAGTCTCATGGTGTCACCAGGCCCTACGCTGCTGTTGACCCAGTCTCATGGTGTCACCAGGCCCTACGCTGCTGTTGACCCAGTCTCATGGTGTCACCAGGCTCTACGCTGCTGTTGACCCAGTCTCAGGGTGTCACCAGGCCCTACGCTGCTGTTGACCCAGTCTCATGGTGTCACCAGGCCCTACGCTGCTGTTTACCCAGTCTCATGGTGTCACCAGGCCCTACGCTGCTGTTGACCCAGTCACATGGTGTCACCAGGCCCTACGCTGCTGTTGACCCAGTCTTATGGTGTCACCAGGCCCTACGCTGCTGTTGACCCAGTCTCATGGTGTCACCAGGCCCTACGCTGCTGTTGACCCAGTCTCATGGTGTCACCAGGCTCTACGCTGAGAACATGGATGTATAAAGAGAACTGGATCCAGCGTTGGAGGCGGGGCTCCGTTCATTCCTATGAAAGTTGCTCAGTGGAGCATGAAGCCTAAATGGCTCGACTTCCGTCTGGTAAAAGTACCCGGATCTTGGCGGATCTTGGGCACATGGAACATGCGCAGTAGCGTCCGCTCGGTCACATGACTCGGTCACATGACTCGGTCACGGGGTCCCAACGTCACGCCGTCGTCACGGCTTGGCGCTCCAGCCTCGGTCTGGGTCTCATTCACATGAACGGAGGAAGGGAAATAACTTTGGATTCAGCTATTAGTGCGTTTTACTACTTTTAGGACTTAATGATTTAAATAAGGACTATTAGTGTTCATACTGAGGAGTTGATTCACCTCTAAATAAAGGTTCCTCTGAGTTATAGACATTTCTTTCCCAATGTAAGTCTATGGGAAAAAGTCTTTTCGGACCCAATGGCATCACGTGACGGACACAGAAGTTGTAGTACCGCCGTTTGACCACTACGAAAGTTGGGATCAACAACCGGTGCTCTTCCTTGGGGGTTGGCTGAGAAGAGCTGTATCTAATGAGGAAGCTGAATATGATGATTTCTTTGTATTACGTGTTGATGGGTTTGTTGTCTGTCTCTCTCCTCCAGGGATGCCTGCAGCTTATGACCTCAGCACAGTCATTGGCAGCGGCCCGTCGGTGTCTCACAACAACCTCATCCCCCTGGGTACGAATCGCACTCCTCCTGACTTCTCAACATCTCATGGTACTTAATGTAGCGGGGAACAACAGAGAGTCTGCAGTGCAGCATGACGTTGCAGACTCGCATGAAAACAGCTGGTCTGATCATGATGATGGTTGATGGTTCAGCCTCTGGTCTCCAGTGACAGATAAAGCTAAATGTTTCTCCACCACGAGGCTGAAACATCTGTTCGGTAGGATCTCTGTTACTGAATGATGTCTGTGTGATGATTACCGACAGTAGCAGTATGTGAGCTCATGATAGGTGATGTGGTGAAGTGTTTAACAACCTTTGAGGGACGGGAGATGAGCTTTAACTTCAATGTGTAAAATATGTTATCTGTTACTAGTCAACAATTTTCATAATACCTTTGTGTAACTCTAAACTCTGTAGTTGATGGTGTTCATAATGAGGGACGTCACCACATTCACTAGTTGATACCAATACCAGTGCAATTCCACTATTCTAAATACCAACTCAATACCACGGTACGGAGCCGCGGCATCGACGCCCCCCCCACACACCCGCCCGAGCCAATCACGAGCCGAGCACAGCTGCAGCTTGTTAGCGTTAGCCACCTAGCTGGTACGTTAGCACCACGGTAGCTGTTTGGCTAGAAACACACAATAACTAACTATAAAATCTCTATAACTACATCTATGATCAGACTGACACAAGTTCTATTATCTATCTGATCAGAAAAAGTAACACTTGAACAAACATCAGCGTGATCAGAACTACTTTAAATGACAGAAACCATCTTTGGGAAAAAAATATTTGAGGTGGCCCATGTCCCATCCACTAACATGGAGGGGGCGGGGCTTATGAGCTATACTGCAGCCAGCCACCAGGGGGAGATCCAGATGTTTTGGCTTTACTTTTGGGGAGCTGTCATGTCGTCCATCTTTATAAACAGTCTAGTTTCAACTGATATTTCCACAGCATTAACACTTCAACCTCTTTTAGCTTTTCCATTTTAACAGCTGTTGACAGTGTTTCAGGTATTTCACATGTTTCAGCAGCGAGCACACGCACATGTGAAGGTGTGTCAGACAGTCTGTCTGCCATCTGATTGGTTGTCTGACAGTTGTTCTACTCTTGTGAGTAACTTGGCTGATGAACAGATTGTGTGTGTTGTGAGGGGCTTTTATGGGCTCCACTTTGTGTTTTAAAGCTACTAACAGGAAGCAACAGGCTGAAACCTGCTGTAGTGCTCCACATATCATTAACCGTGCTCTCCTCTCTGATTGGTCACAGTGAACACCGGAATTGTAAACCACACCCACTCCAGGATGGGCTCCATCATGAGCACAGGAATCGTCCAGGGTACGTCCACCTGTCTCTATAGAAACACCACCTGTCTCTTTATAGAAACACCACCTGTCTCTATAGAAACACCACCTGTCTCTTTATAGAAACACCACCTGTCAATTTATAGAAACACCACCTGTCTCTTTATAGAAACACTCCTGTCTCTTCATAGAAACACCACCTGTCTCTTTATAGAAACACCACCTGTCTCTTTATAGAAACACCACCTGTCTCTTTATAGAAACACCACCTGACTCTTTATAGAAACACTACTTGTCTCTTTTTAGAAACACCACCTGTCTCTATAGAAACACCACCTGTCTCTATAGAAACACCACCTGTCTCTTTATAGAAACACCACCTGTGTCTTTATAGAAACATCACCTGTTTTTATAGAAACACCACCTGACTCTTTATAGAAACACCACCTGTCTCTTTATAGAAACACCACCTGTCTCTTTATAGAAACACCACCTGTCTCTTTATAGAAACACCACCTGTCTCTTTATAGAAACACCACCTGTCTCTATAGAAACACCACCTGTCTCTTTATAGAAACACCACCTGTCTCTTTATAGAAACACCACCTGTCTCTTTATAGACACCACCTGTCTCTTTATAGAAACACCACCTGTCTCTTTATAGAAACACCACCTGTCTCTTTATAGAAACACCACCTGTCTCTTTATAGAAACACCACCTGTCTCTTTATAGAAACACTCCTGTCTCTTTATAGAAACACCACCTGTCTCTTTATAGAAACACCACCTGTGTCTTTATAGAAACACCACCTGTCTCTTTATAGAAACACCACCTGTCTCTTTATAGAAACACTACTTGTCTCTTTATAGAAACACCACCTGTCTCTATAGAAACACCACCTGTGTCTTTATAGAAACACCACCTGTTTTTAAGAAACACCACCTGTCTCTTTATAGAAACACCACCTGGCTCTTTATAGAAACACCACCTGTCTCTTTATAGAAATACCACCTGTGTCTATAGAAACACCGCCTGTCTCTTTATAGAAACACCACCTGTCTCTATAGAACCACCACCTGTCTCTTTATAGAAACACCACCTGTCAATTTATGGAAACACCACCTGTCAATTTATAGAAACATCACCTGTCTATTTATAGAAACACCACATGTCTCTTTATAGAAACACCACCTGTCTCTTTATAGAAACACCACCTGTCTCTATAGAAACACCACCTGTCTCTTTATAGAAACACGACCTGTCTATATAGAAACACCACCTGTCTCTTTATAGAAACACCACCTGTCTCTTCAATAAAAAAACACCTGTCTCTTTATAGAAACACCACCTGTCTCTTTAGAGACACCACCTGTCTCTTTATAGAAACACCACCTGTCTCTATAGAAACACCACCTGTCTCTTTATAGAAACACCACCTGTCAATTTATAGAAACATCACCTGACTCTTTATAGAAACACCACGTCTCTTCATAGAAACACCACCTGTCTCTTTATAGAAACACCACCTGTGTCTTTATAGAAACATCACCTGTTTTTATAGAAACACCACCTGTCTCTTTATAGAAACACCACATGTCTCTTTATAGAAACATCACCTGTCTCTATAGAAACACCACCTGTCTCTTTATAGAAACACCACATGTCTCTTTCTAGAAACGCCACCTGTCTCTTTCTAGAAACGCCACCTGACTCTTTATGGAAACACCACCTGAATCTTTATAGAAACACCACATGTCTCTATAGAAAAACCACCTGTCTCTTTATAGAAACACCACCTGTCTCTTTATAGAAACACCACCTGTCTCTTTATAGAAACACCACCTGTCTCTTTATAGAAACACCACCTGTCTCTATAGAAACACCACCTGACTCTTTATGGAAACACCACCTGTCTCTTTATAGAAACACCACCTGTCTCTATAGAAAAAACACCTGTCTCTTTATAGAAACACCACCCGTCTCATTATAGAAACACCACCTGTCTCTATAGAAACACCACCTGTCTCTTTATAGAAACACCACCCGTCTCATTATAGAAACACCACCTGACTCTTTATAGAAACACCACATGTCTCTTTGTAGAAACACCACCTGTCTCTTAATATAAACACCACCTGTCTCTTTATAGAAACACTAACTGTCTCTCTATAGAAACATCACCAGTCTCTTTATAGAAACACCACCTGTCTCTTTATAGAAACACCACCTGTCTCTTTGTAGAAACACCACCTGTCTCTTAATATAAACACCACCTGTCTCTTTATAGAAACACTAACTGTCTCTCTATAGAAACATCACCAGTCTCTTTATAGAAACACCACCTGTCTCTTTATAGAAACACCACCTGTCTCTTTGTAGAAACACCACCTGTCTCTTTATAGAAACACCACCTGTCTCTATAGAAACACCACCTGACTCTTTATAGAAACACCACCTGTCACTTTATAGAAACACCACCTGTCTCTTTATAGAAACACCACCTGTCTCTTTGTAGAAACAACACATGTCTCTTTATAGAAACACCACCTGTCTCTTTATAGAAACACCACCCGTCTCATTATAGAAACACCACCTGACTCTTTATAGAAACACCACATGTCTCTTTGTAGAAACACCACCTGTCTCTTAATATAAACACCACCTGTCTCTTTATAGAAACACTAACTGTCTCTCTATAGAAACATCACCAGTCTCTTTATAGAAACACCACCTGTCTCTTTATAGAAACACCACCTGTCTCTTTGTAGAAACACCACCTGTCTCTTTGTAGAAACAACACCTGTCTCTTTGTAGAAACACCACCTGTCTCTTTGTAGAAACAACACCTGTCTCTTAATATAAACACCACCTGTCTCTTTATAGAAACACTAACTGTCTCTCTATAGAAACATCACCTGACTCTTTATAGAAACACCACCTGTCACTTTATAGAAACACCACCTGTCTCTTTATAGAAACACCACCTGTCTCTTTGTAGAAACACCACCTGTCTCTTTGTAGAAACACCACCTGTCTCTTTATAGAAACACCACCTGTCTCTTTATAGAAACACCACCTGTCTCTATAGAAACACCACCTGTCTCTTTGTAGAAACAACACCTGTCTCTTTATAGAATTACCACCTGTCTCTTTATAGAAACGCCACCCTTCTCTATAGAAACACCACCTTTCTCTTTATAGAAATACCACCTGTCTCTATAAAAAACACCAACTGTCTCTTTATAGAAACGCCACCCTTCTCTATAGAAACGCCACCTGTCTCTTTATAGAAACACCACCTGTCTCTATAGAAAACACCAACTGTCTCTTTATAGAAACACCACCTGTCTCATTATAGAAACACCACCTGTCTCTTTATAGAAACACCACCTGTCTCTTTATAGAAACACCACCTCTCTCTATAGAAACACAACCTGTCTCTTTATAGAAACACAACCTGTCTCTTTATAGAAACACAACCTGTCTCTTTATAGAAACACAACCTGTCTTTTATAGAAACACCACCTGTCTCTTTATAGAAACACCACCTGTCTCTATAGAAACACCACCTGTCTCTTTGTAGAAACACGACCTGTCTTTTATAGAAACACCACCTGTCTCTTTATAGAAACACCACCTGTCTCTATAGAAACACCACCTGTCTCTTTATAGAAACACCACCTGTCTCTTTATAGAAACACCACCTGTCTCTTTTTTTAGAAACACCACCTGTCTCATTATAGAAACACCACCTGTCTCTTTATAGAAACACCACCTGTCTCTTTATAGAAACACCACCTGTCTCTATAGAAACACAACCTGTCTCTTTATAGAAACACCACCTGTCTCTTTATAGAAATACCACCTGTCTATAGAAACACCACCTGTCTCTTTATAGAAACACCACCTATCTCTATAGAAACACCACCTGTCTCTTTATAGAAACACCACCTGTCTCTATAGAAACACCACCTGTCTCTTTATAGAAACACCACCTGTCTCTTTATAGAAACACCACCTGTCTCTTTTTTTAGAAACACCACCTGTCTCATTATAGAAACACCACCTGTCTCTTTATAGAAACACGACCTGTCTTTTATAGAAACACCACCTGTCTCTTTATAGACACACCACCTGTCTCTTTGTAGAAACAACACCTGTCTCTTTGTAGAAACACCACCTGTCTCTTTGTAGAAACAACACCTGTCTCTTAATATAAACACCACCTGTCTCTTTATAGAAACACTAACTGTCTCTCTATAGAAACACCACCTGTCTCTTTATAGAAACACCACCTGTCTCTTTATAGAAACACCACCTGTCTCTTTATAGAAACACCACCTGTCTCTTTATAGAAACACCACCTGTCTCTATAGAAACACCACCTGTCTCTTTATAGAAACACCACCTGTCTCTTTATAGAAACACCACCTGTCTCTATAGAAACACCACCTGTCTCTTTATAGAAACACCACCTGTCTCTCGCCGGGACGATACACTTATAGTATCTCCCCATTCTATACTGTCACCATAAGTATTGCAATTCGATATTACGATTTATTGTGATTTTTGTTAACTTTTTAAACTCTAGACCATGAAGGGAAAAAGTAGAATCATACACTTCTATGGACTTTTACTTTTTAATTTTATCCAGCAACCCAAAAATCAAAGAATAAAGACATTTCCCTCACAGATTAGTGGTATTTTCTTTTTAATTTATAAGGGACATGTAATGTTTTATACTTCTGCTGAATATAATCCAATCAGTCTTATTTCCATAGATGTATTTTGTAGATACAGTTCCCTTTGTTAACACCTTATTTTGAAAAGCGGACGTAGTCCCACGTGTCTACTTCCTGTAACTTCTCCAAGTCCGTCTCTAGCTCTCCCGTCAGCTCCGTTCTCTTTATCCATCCATGGTCAGCTCCATCGGGGCCGTTTCAATGCATTTAACAGAAATGTCAGTATATGGGTGCTCTACAGTTGTAGCGTCGGCCCATTTGACCACGGAGACGAGAGCGACGGCCGGCTGGACCGCACGTTACCGTGATACGATAACGTTTCCTGTCCGTGACAGAGTTAGCATGCAGCTTTAGCCGTGATGTCTAGCTCTGCTTTTCCTGCAATGTGTGAAACCCAAAGTGTTTCCATCCTTTACTGGATGTGTAGTGTTTACCACGCTGGATTTAACATGTGAGGGTGCAGGTCGTATCCACGACGACCCTCCAACGGTTTATACTTTCTGTGGTTTGTTTTGGTTGACGGATACGGAACGGATATGACGTCACGTTACTCAGACTACCACAATAAAAGCTGTAACTTCCTTCTACCTCCACATAGACTCAGATGAAGCAAATATATTTTTATTCTGGCATTAAAACAATTGATTTCAAAATTGTAAACAAAAAAAAATAGCGATACATCTGTGAATCGATTGTCCCCCCCCCCCCCCCTACTGTGTTGCCTTACAGAAATCCACACTTTGATGAATGTTGAATGTAACACTTTGTTTGCCCCCCCCAGGAGCCACTACAGGCCAGTCAGGTCCCAGCAGCAGCGGTACTTACTACCCCATCACCAACCAGTTCACCATGGGGGGCGCCGCCATCTCCATGGCCTCACCCATGGTCATCCCCAGCAACACCATGCATTACGGCAGTTAAGACGAAGACCTCACAAAGACCTCTTCGACGTCCACGCCCCCGCATGACAAGAGATCCCCATCCTCTCCCAGTGGAGCCCCTCGGCCCGCCCCCCCGCTCTTCAACCCCCGACTGACGCACCAACTGCAGCCAAAACCAGTGCTGTGCTGGCACTGCCTCCTCCTGCTCCTCGTTCTACCCCGTTGAGCTCATCACTATACGAACGGCCGAACGCTCTCGTATCCGTCCAGACTCTTGTCCTGCTAACAGACGAAACCTCCTTTCCCCTCTTGGATCCATCGGGACTATAACACGTGCACAGCTGAGATGCACGGCCGTTATTATCTATCCCCCTCTTCCCTCAACATGTATCTCAGTCCCTCTTTTCTTTTTTTATGTGTCATAATGACCCCAAAGTGTTTCTTGAAACCCTTTCTTCGGTAAGAAGTCGCTGCCAGATACCAGCACCGGTCCGCTCCTACAGTTCTCCCCACCTCTGTACCAGATATATATATATATATATATAAATATATATATATATATATATATATATATATATATATACTGTATAGATATATTATCAGTTCTCATCTCTGGGCTTCATATCTGATCCAGTCTTCAAGAGACAGACTCATACAAGACCAATCACGAGCAGACATCTTCTCCACCACTCATCACTCTACTCCTGCAGATAGTTTTGGTTTTCAGCAGAAACAACAGAAAACTGAAGCCATCTACATGCCTCGGCACTCTAAGGATTATGGGAAATATACTTTTATTGTGACCCTCTAGTTGTGCTTGTTATGTGTGGTTCTACTTAAAAGCAGTGGTGTTTATGGAGAATGGTCACCTTCCATGCTGAGTGGGATCATCTTGTAGGTTCCAGTCCTCTTTGCTTAAGACCTCAGCTCACACTACGCTGGCTGGAAGGGGCTCCACGCTAACATGCTAACATGCTAACATGCTAACATGCTAACGTACATCCCATCAAGTGGTAGTCGTCCTCATGGTAACAAGTGTTGTGTATTCTTTAAAGCTGACACCTCAGTGTGTTACACATTTCATCCATTGTTAAAATACAAATATTGATAAGTGCAGCTTTAAATATGCTTGTACATCTCACCCATACCCGCGACGTGGTTAGCCTAGCCTAGCCTAGCCTAGCTCAAAGGCTAGAAGCAGGGAGAAACTACCACATGGTCTTTATCTAAAGTTAAAATACACACCTGTCCTAATTCACCTTTATATATTCATTCAATGTGTAAAAATAAAACTGTAAAAATCCGCTGCTTTCAGAGCAGGATGCCGGACTAAAAGCACGCAGCGTCTCCTCATAGAAGAGCTGCTGGTTTGAGCCCCGTCCAAAGTGGACAAAAAGCCAGGGGACACTTTTTAATCTTCTCTTGCAACCATTTAATAAAAGGAGTTTTTGGAAGGTGTGTTTTGTCCCACTTCCGACAGAGCTAGGCTCACGTTTTGTCTTGCCACTAGAGTTGGGACGGTGTAAACATTTTACAACCGGTTTGATATTAAGCCTCACCACAGAACGGACCGGACCGGAATACCGAGTTTTACCACTAGATGTCGTACTAGACTCAGCAGCCACTCGTCACAAAATGAGAATAGCTGGTCCACCTTAAAGGTCAGTCCACCTTAAGTGAGCCGTTGTTGTTGCTAACCGCCTTCAATTTAATCATCAGTGAGCAGAAAGACACGAGAACACTGGAGGATTCATTCACCGTCAGTCTAAACTGAGCTGTAACGTTACTGCTACCTTCATACTGACCATCAGTCACACGCTCGCTCTCTCTTGACCTCTTGACCTCACACTCTCTGACTTTGTGGCCCCCCCCTCTCCTCCTCTACTGACATGTGATCTCCTTCATGTTGCCGATCTTATGTCGAAGTCACCGGGCTTCACCAAGCCGATGAGCGCGGCCTGTCTGATATATAACATTAGAACATCCGTAATGTGTATAACATGTTAATAACATTGTTATATAGATTATTACTGATGCAATACAACTCATTAACTTGATTTAGCGCCGTGACGCCGTCGGCACAGGTTGCTGATGTTGGCTACTTTTTAATTTGCCAGAACGCGTCATAATGACACAACGCCGGTTCAACCGGTTGGCATAAAATCCAACCGGTGTAAGCTCGTACAACCGGACCGGACCGGCAGACGTTTCCAGCGTCTTAGTACTGAGAGATATCTCTGTTCTGGACTCACTGACATCAAGTTAATGAGTCTTTAGATCAGACTGTGGGTTTGATGGTTAACATCTCTTTAGAGGTTCAGGTTCAGGCCCCCCCCCCCCCCCGTCTGACCTCTCCAACAAGTCAAACACTTTCAGTCTCTCCTGAAAAGATTCTTCTTGTTGCCTTCAGCTGTACAAACAGGGAGTAACAGTTGTGAGAAAGAAAGAGAAGCTCAACATGGAAGGTGACCAATGGGATGAAAACGGTGTCTTAGTTCAGGCTAGAGGTCTAAACCTGGAGGTGTAAACCTGGAGGTGTAAACCTGGAGGTGTAAACCTGGAGGTGTAAACCTGGAGGTGTGAACCTGGAGGTGTAAACCTGGAGGTTTAAACCTGGAGGTTTAAACCTGGAGGTGTAAACCTGGAGGTGTAAACCTAAAGGTGTAAACCTAAAGGTGTAAACCTGGAGGTGTAAACCTGGAGGTGTAAACCTGGAGGTGTAAACCTGGAGGTTTAAACCTAAAGGTGTAAACCTGGAGGTGTAAACCTAAAGGTGTAAACCTGGAGGTTTAAACCTGGAGGTGTAAACCTGGAGGTCTAAACCTGGAGGTGTAAACCTGGAGGTCTAAACCTGGAGGTTTAAACCTGGAGGTGTAAACCTAAAGGTGTAAACCTGGAGGTCTAAACCTGGAGGTTTAAACCTGGAGGTCTAAACCTGGAGGTTTAAACCTGGAGGTCTAAACCTGGAGGTGTAAACCTAAAGGTGTAAACCTGGAGGTGTAAACCTGGAGGTGTAAACCTAAAGGTGTAAACCTGGAGGTGTAAACCTGGAGGTGTAAACCTAAAGGTGTAAACCTGGAGGTGTAAACCTAAAGGTGTAAACCTGGAGGTGTAAACCTGGAGGTTTAAACCTGGAGGTTTAAACCTGGAGGTCTAAACCTGGAGGTTTAAACCTGGAGGTTTAAACCTGGAGGTGTAAACCTAAAGGTGTAAACCTAAAGGTGTAAACCTGGAGGTTTAAACCTGGAGGTCTAAACCTAAAGGTGTAAACCTGGAGGTTTAAACCTAAAGGTGTAAACCTGGAGGTCTAAACCTGGAGGTTTAAACCTGGAGGTGTAAACCTAAAGGTGTAAACCTAAAGGTGTAAACCTAAAGGTTTAAACCTGGAGGTCTAAACCTAAAGGTGTAAACCTGGAGGTTTAAACCTAAAGGTGTAAACCTGGAGGTCTAAACCTGGAGGTTTAAACCTGGAGGTGTAAACCTAAAGGTGTAAACCTGGTGGTCTTCACCCTGTTTTTAGCTGAGAGGAACACATCATATCAGTCCTTGGCTCAGATTGGGAGATCCAGTACGGACCGTTGACCCAGCTGGAATGAGAGAAGCTGTGCTGGATCGGCAGCGTTCCAGTTTACATCCTGGCTTTCTCCCCCTGCTTCCCCCCCCCCCTTTGAGACTGTCACAAAGAGACTTCAACGTGGAGGCCGGTCCCCCCCGCCTCCCTCCTCATCTGTTCACTCTGTATGAAATCCAACATATCATGCCCCCCCGACACCCCGACGCCCTCGTCCCCCTCCATCAGTCACGGAGACCAGGACTGACACGTGTCTGCGTTGCTTCCAGCGTCACTACTATTGGACTCGGTTCAGTGGAATTTAGCGAGTTTTAAGAGAGCTGAGAAAAGATGTCTCTTTGTAGGATTAACCTTTTTGTTATCTTTATTTTGTTTTTTTCTTTCACAAAAAACAAGAAACGATGAAAAAAAGAGAGCAAATTAAATGTGGTGGAGATGTTCCAAAACCATCCTGGAATCAGGTGTCGTAGTGCTTTGGATCTTTGAACGAGACCGTGGACAAAACCTCATGGTCACCGTGTGCTCGCTAGCTAGCCTGTAGCGGGTTCCTGTCTGTCCTGGAGTCTTTGCTCTGTGTAGTCAAACAGTTCTTCTGCTCCAGACCAGCCAGAGAGTCTCTGGTGATCTTCCTTCACCTCAGAGCTTCTACACAAACTATCTTCAGCTCAACATCTGGTGATGTTATACAGACGGTTTATAAAGATGGACCACGCGTCTCCACTTCCTCCCTCTGTAGAAAAGTGAGGGGGGGGGGGGGGTCTCGAGGGCCCCCCCATGCAACCGCCCGAGCCAAATAACAAGCGACGGTCATGGAGAGTTACATCTCCTCTCTAGTACGATTCTGACTACTTCACTCAGAGCAGCTGTCAATCACAGCTGTCAATCATGACGTCTCACTTCCTGTTTATAGCATCAATAACTGATTAAAACCAACCTGATCAGAAAAAGTAACACTTGAACAAACATCAGCGTGATCAGAACTACTTTAAATGACAGAAACCATCTCTGGGAAAAAATGCATTTGAGGTGGCCCATGTCCGATCCACTAACATGGAGGGGGCGGGGCTTATGAGCTGTACTGCAGCCAGCCACCAGGGGGAGATCCAGATGTTTTGGCTTCACTTTTGGGGAGCTGTCATGTCGTCCATCTTTATTTGGGTCATTCTTTAATTGTGGGTACATTTCACATGAACAACAAAGTAAAAATGTAATGTACTTCCTCAAAAAAACATCAGTGGTTTAAGTTAAAATATTCCTTCAGTGTATTAATATTATATTATTAATATTAATTAATATTATATTTTCCCAGTGATCCCAGTCGGGTCACGTCAACTACGTCAGTCATGATTTGGCCTTACTCATTTATAACTAATTAATATACTCCTTGACAACGTGCCATTACAGATAAAATATTTTAAAAAATGAGAGGACACCAGAATGTATTAAAAATGGCCGCCGTTGAGAGAATTGACTTCCTGTGATGCTGGTAACATGGTTTTGGGACAAACCATCTTTTAAACTCAATTAAAATTCTTTTTTTATAAATAAACTTTAAATAAATGAATATATAATATTAACTTTAATGGTTTTAAATCATTTAAAAATGGACATTGCAAAAACTCAATTTAGGAACAACATGACAATTTCAAGCTAAATGAAACTGTGTGTGTGTCTGATGTTATAAAATGATTTCCCTTAATCTGTGAAATCTGATGTTTTTTAAGAAAATAGTTAGAAAAAATATGATCATCAATGGACATGAAATGTACCCCCAAATAGAGAAAGACTCCTGTACAGTCTGTGGTCAGAGCCAGTAGCTCTTACTCTTTAAATTATGAACCATTAATTATGTAGTAACAAGTGGGAACTAGTGATATACAAGTAAACTAGATGGAACTAGTAATAGATTTAGAATCAGGATCGGTCCTTTGGTTCACGGAGGGACCTTCGTTTGGTTTGAGTTATAAAATGAGACCGCAAGCTGGAAAAACTCCTATTGGACAGGTAAGCTAGCATTACTGCCAAGCATGTGACATACAGTATATAAGAGATCATGTACAGCGAGCGGGTCATTGTAGTGAAAGAATCCCCTTCAGGGCGATGCTGCATCGCCCTGAAGGGGATTCTTTCACTACAATGACCCGCTAGCTGTACATTATCCCGCTTATTACACGGCTACTTACTGAAGAAACCAATATTTTGACGCAAAAACGGTCCTCCAGAGTCTGTCATCAGAGCTGCGCCCATAGCAACGGTCTGTTATACATAGCAACAGTCTGTTATACGTAGCAACGGTCTGTTATACGTAGCAACAGTCTGTTATACGTAGCAACGGTCTGTTATACATAGCAACGGTCTGTACATAGCAACGTTCTGCTATACATAGCAACGGTCTGTTATACGTAGCAACGGTCTGTTATACATAGCAACGGCCTGTTACACATAGCAACAGTCTGCTATACATAGCAACGGTCTGTACATAGCAACGGTCTGCTATACATAGCAACGGTCTGTACATAGCAACGGTCTGTACATAGCAACGGTCTGCTATACATAGCAACGGTCTGTTATACGTAGCAACGGTCTGTTATACATAGCAACGGTCTGTTATACATAGCAACGGTCTGCTATACATAGCAACAGTCTGCTATACATAGCAACGGTCTGTACATAGCAACGGTCTGCTATACATAGCAACAGTCTGCTATACATAGCAACGGTCTGTACATAGCAACGGCCTGTTATACATAGCAACAGTCTGCTATATATAGCAACGGTCTGTATATAGCAACGGTAGCAACGGTCTGCTATACATAGCAACGGTCTGCGTAGCAACGGTCTGTTATACATAGCAACGGTCTGTTATACATAGCAACGGTCTGCTATACATAGCAACAGTCTGCTATACGTAGCAACGGTCTGTTATACGTAGCAACGGTCTGTTATACGTAGCAACGGTCTGTTATACATAGCGACGGTCTGTTATACATAGCAACGGTCTGTCGTTCATAGCAACGGTCTGCTATACATAGCAACAGTCTGCTATACGTAGCAACGGTCTGTTATACGTAGCAACGGTCTGTTATACGTAGCAACGGTCTGTTATACGTAGCAACGGTCTGCCATACATAACAACGGTCTGTTATACATAGCGACGGTCTGTTATACATAGCAACGGTCTGTCGTTCATAGCAACGGTCTGCTATACATAGCAACTGCAACGGTCTGCTATACACAGCAACGGTCTGCTATACGTAGCAACGGTCTGCTATACGTAGCAACGGTCTGTTATACGTAGGAACGGTCTGCTATACATAACAACGGTCTGGTATACATAGCAACGGTCTGTTATACACAGCAACGGTCTGCTATACATAGCAACGGTCTGTTATACGTAGCAGTGGTCTGCTATACATAGCAACGGTCTGTTATATATAGCAACGGTCTGTTATACACAGCAACGGTCTGTTATACACAGCAACGGTCTGTTATACACAGCAACGGTCTGCTATACGTACCAACGGTCTGTTATACGTAGCAGCGGTCTGCTATACATAGCAACGGTCTGTTATATATAGCAACGGTCTGTTATACACAGCAACGGTCTGCTATACATAGCAGCGGTCTGCTATACATAGCAACGGTCTGTTATATATAGCAACGGTCTGTTATATATAGCAACGGTCTGTTATACACAGCAACGGTCTGTTATACATAGCAGCGGTCTGCTATACATAGCAACGGTCTGTTATATATAGCAACGGTCTGTTATATATAGCAACGGTCTGTTATACACAGCAACGGTCTGTTATACATAGCAACGGTCTGCTATATGTAGCAACGGTCTGCTATACATAGCAGCGGTCTGCTATACATAGCAACGGTCTGTTATATATAGCAACGGTCTGTTATACACAGCAACGGTCTGTTATACACATCAACGGTCTGCTATATGTAGCAACGGTCTGCTATACATAGCAACGGTCTGTTATACATAGCATCGGTCTGTTATACACAGCAACGGTCTGCTATACCTAGCAACGGTCTGTTATACTAAGCAACAGTCTGTTATATGTAGCAACGATCTGTTATACGTACTAACGGTCTGCTATACATAGCAACGGTCTGTTATAATGAAATAACAGACAGTAGAACGCTGTGTTGGACCGATCAGAATCAAGTATTCTACGCAGCCGTGTAATAAATAGTGATATTATGGTTTTAGCTGCTAATGTTGCTAACGTTAATCAACGTGATGCCTGTCAATCAAATTCAGTCTCGTGTGAGTCGCCGCACTGTTTTGACCGATGCTCACTCGTGTCTACGTAGTGCGAGCACAAGCGTGAGCAACAGGACGCTTACTGTGGTTGACATAACGGCCACAGGTGTCACTGTCTTACATACAGTATAGAACCTTTAACATTTCTATCTGCAGTACACCTTAGAGCCACAGGGAGTCTGAATGTTTGTATTCTGATTGAATCTAATCTGAAAGGTTAGCGTCCATTCTGTTTGTTTTACTGATGAGAGGGGAAAAAAAACAAGTATTTAACATGGGTATATGTTTTCAATAACACGTTGTGATTTATCAAATCTATATCTCTCCTAAATGGCTGGTTTACCTATTCAAGATAATGTACGATGAGGTGGAAAAAAACGGTCAGGAACGCTAATTTTTCCACAAATTCGCTCATCTCACGATTTATAGATCAGACTTGTTGTAAATTCGGTCATTTTTAAAAAGTGGGTCCCCGGAAAAAAGTTTGGCAAACCCTGGTATGGTGTATCAAAAACGTCATAAAAACTCATAGCATATAGTATGTCAAAAAAGTCTTAAAAAAGTCATAGTATAGTTCGAAAGAAATAGCAAAAGTGCCCTCTAAGGTGCCCCTACGGTAGATAAAACATGATAAAGTGCCCTCTAAGGTGCCCCTATGTTAGATAAAACACGATAAAGTGCCCTCTAAGATGCCCCTACGGTAGATAAAACATAATAAAGTGCCCCTATGGTAGATAAAACACGATAAAGTGCCCCTATGGTAGATAAAACACGATAAAGTGCCCTCTCTGGTGCCCCTATGGTAGATAAAACACGATAAAGTGCCCTCTCTGGTGCCCCTATGGTAGATAAAACACGATAAAGTGCCCTCTCTGGTGCCCCTATGGTAGATAAAACATGATAAAGTGCCCCTATGGTAGATAAAACATGATAAAGTGCCCTCTAAGGTGCCCCTATGGTAGATAAAACATGATAAAGTGCCCTCTAAGGTGCCCCTACGGTAGATAAAACACGATAAAGTGCCCTCTAAGGTGCCCCTATGGTAGATAAAACATGATAAAGTGCCCTCTAAGGTGCCCCTATGGTAGATAAAACATGATAAAGTGCCCTCTAAGGTGCCCCTATGGTAGATAAAACATGATAAAGTGCCCTCTAAGGTGCCCCTACGGTAGATAAAACATGATAAAGTGCCCTCTAAGGTGCCCCTACGGTAGATAAAACATGATAAAGTGCCCTCTAAGGTGCCCCTATGGTAGATAAAACATGATAAAGTGCCCTCTAAGGTGCCCCTATGGTAGATAAAACACGCTGCATTTCACCGGTATGTGCAGTAAAAAACGACGTCCTGACAGTTTGTACGCCACTTTTTACAGCATTTTCTTATTGAAAAGTGAAGGAATTTGTCAGTTCCGGCTTGTCATACACTGGAGAAGAAGTCAAAAAGTACGCCACCCTTCCTTATTCCTTATTTGGTAATGAGGAAGTTGGCAACCCCAGTGGGTGCAGGCATTCTCCCCGTGGTCACAGCAGTCTTTGGGTAGAGGTGGTGCTCGGTGCTGCCGGTCCAATAGTCCATTAATTATGGCCCTGATCCTTTTAGGTGGGTCAGAAGAACATAATGGTCTACAGGTTCTCTTCTTTTTTCTCCTAATACCTTTATTTCTTCTCTCTGGTGTGACAGCCTCAGGACAAATAACTTCTCCCCAGGAAACCAAACCTCACTGGAACCTTTTACAGCGACTAATGTCGTCAGCTGAGGAGAGTTAAACATACTGCTGCCCTCTTTTCCTTCCTTCCACTTTCAGATTCCCTCGCTCTCTCTCTCCTCCTCGTCCATCCTTTCTATAGGTTGGCTGCAGACACCATCTGTTGGTCACTAAAGGAGTAATCTATTATTATTATAAATCTATTAATTTATTAAACATGTACACCATGCAGACACCATCTATTGGTCACTAAAGTAGTAAATCTATTATTATTATTATTATTATTATTATTATTATAATAAATCTATTAATTTATTAAACATGTGCACCATGCAGACACCATCTATTGGTCACTAAAGTAGTAAATCTACTATTATTTTAATACATCTATTAATTTATTAAACATGTGCACCATGCAGACACCATCTATTGGTCACTAAAGTAGTAATCTATTATTATTATAAATCTATTAATTTATTAAACATGTGCACCATGCAGACACCATATATTGGTCACTAAAGTAGTAATCTATTATTATTATTTTAATAAATCTATTAATTTATTAAACATGCGCACCATGCAGACACCATCTATTGGTCACTTAAGTAGTAATCTATTATTATTATAATAAATCTATTAATTTATTAAACATGTGCACCATGCAGACACCATCTATTGGTCACTAAAGTAGTAATCTATTATTATTATTATAAATCTATTAATTTATTAAACATGTGCACCATGCAGACACCATCTATTGGTCACTAAAGTAGTAATCTATTATTATTATTTTAATAAATCTATTAATTTATTAAACATGCGCACCATGCAGACACCATCTATTGGTCACTAAAGTAGTAATCTATTATTATTATAATTATAATAAATCTATTAATTTATTAAACATGCGCACCATGCAGACACCATCTATTGGTCACTAAAGTAGTAATCTATTATTATTATAATAAATCTATTAATTTATTAAACATGTGCACCATGCAGACACCATCTATTTGTCACTAAAGTAGTAATCTATTATTATTATAATAAATCTATTAATTTATTAAACATGTGCACCATGCAGACACCATCTATTTGTCACTAAAGTAGTAATCTATTATTATTATAATAAATCTATTAATTTATTAAACATGTTCACCATGCAGACACCATCTATTGGTCACTAAAGTAGTAATCTATTATTATTATTATAAATCTATTAATTTATTAAACATGTTCACCATGCAGACACCATCTATTGGTCACTAAAGTAGTAATCTATTATTATTATTATAAATCTATTAATTTATTAAACATGCGCACCATGCAGACACCATCTATTGGTCACTAAAGTAGTAATCTATTATTATTATTTTAATAAATCTATTAATTTATTAAACATGTGCACCATGCAGACACCACTGTACAAATAGAATATCATTTTCTGAAAATCAGACACTTTATTTTATTTCAACAGTTTATACAATTTGCAAATAATTATAAAATAAATATTCTCTTAATTTTGGTAAACATGACTCGTTATGGACAGTCTTTAAGTGGAAGTGTGTGTGTGTGTGTTTGTGTGTGTGTGTGTGTGTGCGTGCGTGCATAAACACATGTATGTATTTAAAAAGGTGATGTCATGCAGACAGGATGTGCATCAGTCTGTGAGTTCCTCCTCTGTCTCCTTGGCAACGGGAAATTCCAGCGACGTCCTGAACCGAACGGGCACCTCGTGCTCTCCGCTGATTGGCTGCTTGGCCACGGGCGCGTGGATGCGCAGCTGTCCGCCATCCATCAGCGAACAGGAGAGGCCGGACAGATCCAGGTGAGCGGGAAGGTCGATCTTCTGGACGAATCCCATCCGGGACGAGGCTGAGGAGCAGAAGGAGGCGCAGGAGGAGGAGGAGGAGCTGGACTGGCTTTCCTCTGCTCCGGCCTGCTTCATGGCCACCACCGCCAGGCTGCGCCCCTCCAGTTTGACGGTGATGTCATTGGGGGCGTAACCGCGAGCGTCTAGGGTCACCAGGAGGTCGCCGTTGTTTTCTGTGGCCTGCTGAGCCTCCTTGTGCAGCTCCGTGCTGGGAGTCTCTCTCTGCTGCTCTGTACCATCACTCAGCCTGAAAGAGAATCAGAATCTGGATCAGACTCTGGATCAGACTCTGGATCAGACTCTGGATCAGACTCTGGATCAGACTCTGGATCAGACTCTGGATCAGACTCTGGATCAGAATCTGGATCAGACTCTGGATCAGACTCTGGATCAGACTCTGGATCAGACTCTGGATCAGAATCTGGATCAGAATCTGGATCAGACTCTGGATCAGACTCTCGATCAGAATCTGGATCAGAATCTGGATCAGACTCTGGATCAGACTCTGGATCAGAATCTGGATCAGACTCTGGATCAGAATGTGGATCAGACTCTGGATCAGAATCAGCTCCGTGACGCCGCCGGTGTCGGAGTGCGTTTTCAACCCCTCGTCGTTTAGCTCCGTTGAGTCAGACTGGTTCGTTGGTACGATTCGTTTGAAGAATGGTCGTACTGACCAGAACAACCACACCAAGACCTTTAAAGCTGGAGGAGGCAGATTGGAGTATAGAAAGTTTGTGACCCGGCAGCCATGTTGAGATCAGCTGAGGAAACACCAAGCACCGCCCACCAGCTGGAGCACAAACTTTCTCATTTTACAGCTAAACAGTAACTACAAGATGATTCTGAGAACATCTGAGGAGAGAAATAGTCATTACAGTAACAGAATATTGATTCATATCTGATCAGCGCTGCCTAGTTTGACCGTTTGATCAGAGTTGGTGAGTGATTGACAGCTGCCAACAGCCAATAGGAACGCTCTCTCTCTCTCTGAAATGACCTGTGATTGGTCAAAGTCTCCCGTCACAGACTAGATTTCTCTAAAGTCTGAAAACAGAGACATGAGGAGGAGCAGAAGTCTAGTTTTCTCTCAGAACACTTGAATTACAATATGCTGAAAGGTTATTATGGAATTTTAGCCCAATGATGCAAACAATATTCTGCCTTCTGAAGCTTTAAGAGCAAGTGGTCTCGGTCCGATCGCAAATAAATTCTGGAGCGGTTTGTTTGTGGTGGGAACGTGATCCGATCTCGATCTGTAGCCAGGAGTTTGAACACTGGGAATGTGGACTAATGAAATCAGCTGCCAGCAGCGAGTCGAAGAGTGAATCAGGACTTTTAGTGACAGTTTGGTTCACTAGAAGAAACCAACTGTGGGGAAAACACATCCGCTTCACCAACTCATCCTCTGATTCGGACCAGAGCAAACCAGCTATAGATACTGAAGAAAAAACAGGGAGTGCTGCAGAGTCAGGAAATGTTGAAGTAAAAAAACCGACACACGGAGACGCCCTTTAGCAACACTTTGTGACGCACCGGGCTTTCAACCAACTCCACTTTGAGCCAACCGTGGTGTTATTCAACGGTCGGAGCAGTGAGGTATTGTGAGAGTCCGTTCAGGGTGTGGGGGGGGGGGTTGGATGGTTCAAACAAACAAGACTTTCAACCAGGAGACCAGTGTTCATGTCCCGTGTGAAAATAAAAGTAACGTTGATTTATTTTGTCACGTCAGTCTTTAGTCACGCGACTCGCTCATGTCAGCCACGACTGTTTCCTAACCCTGACTCAGTGGTTGTGTTGTCTAAACCTAACTTCCTGTGAAGACAGAAGTTTATTTTGAAAGGACACTATGCATGTAACGAGCTTATATTGACACGCCGTCCCTGGTCCGTCCAACAGTAACAGAGGAGAGGTTCCCCGTGTGTCGGTCTCTGATGCTCGCTGACCAAGCGGCGGTATGTGACGAGCTGGGAGTGAGAACGTGTTGCTCTTCAAGTATCGGGCAAGTAGTCAAATATCGATAAAAAAGAGTGACTGTCCAGCTTAGAAGGGAAGTCCTCGATGTAGGATGGCAGTCTGGAAAACATCCGAGTCTCTGATTGTGGATTATAAATCCTTGGTGTTATCCATGTCTTAATAAAGGGACCTCCTTTCAAAGCTGGACAGTCACTGTTCTTTACTGTTATCAAACCAACGGTAGGTCTGTAAACGCCCTAAAACAAAACCAGCCAGGTGCAACCACTACTGAGTACACACTTCCTGTACATACCTGGCCAAAGTGGAGGAAATGACGGGCGGCTGCCTCAGTTTGAGCAGGTGGGGCCCGTCGTGGAGCTCTCTCAGGAGGCTGTCGGCCAACGCCGTTCTCTGGTTGAAGAAGTCCTGCTGCAGCGAGGAGAGCGCCTTGTGACGCAGCGGCCACAGCAGCCGCTCCTGGCCGAAGAACGGGTCATCGCCAAACAGGCTGGTCAACGCTGCATGCTGGGACATCATGTCGGCGTCGGAGGACAGATATTAAGAAAAGCTCGACTCCCGCAACCTGCAGAGCTTCAACTCTCTGTTTCTTAGTTACAGATTCTCTCTCTCTCTCTCTCTCTCTCTCTCTCTCTCTCTCTCTCTCTCTCTCTCTCTCTCTATATATATATATATATATATAAATATATCTTAAGGCTCCGCTGAAGAGCACTGAGAGCTTCCAGAGTCTCTTCTTCAGTCTTCTATCAGGTAGTTTGGGACATTACACAGGACTTCTGTCCTTTATATACCCCAGCTGTCCTGCTCCGTCCCCCCCACCGTGCTATTTACACCCCATGAGCTCACTGCTGTTTGTTAGCGTGCACCAGCGAGGTCAGGAATGCCCTGCAACTCATCAAAAGGCTAAAGACAGCTCATGGTCATATCCTGTTTGTGTGCATGTGGCCGTGTTCACACTGCAGTCCTATATCTGAGTTTTACCTCCTAATATCTCATTACCATTCCTCATGTAGCAGTATGAGAACATCTGGACGGATGATAGTGAAAAGAAGTGATGGTATTTTCATTTAACAGACTCTTTGTCATTGAAAGCAAAAAACACTTCAAGTGAGAGTAAAAACTGGATATAAGGGAAAGAAAAATGTATCTCAATCCGCTCAGGCTATAAATGTGACTTCTGCCTGGTAACTAGACTCTAACTGAACACTTAATGACACGTTTAAATACACACCAACCAATGAACATCAGGTCTAGAATGATGGTGTATAGCGGTTAACCCTCCGAGAACCACAATAGACCCGTTATTTTCCTTTTGACCATTTGATAAAAATGTTGAATAATCCCTCCAAAATACCATATTAAGACACCAAGACCTCGAGGAACACCAGAGAAAAAGGATCAAAAACTTTGGGATCAAAAACTTTTGACATTTGGAGATTTCTGCATTTTTCAGCGATTGGATGGTGAGAACTTGTGTTGTGTAAACTGCTCAGAAACCCCCTTATTGTCAATCTAGCTAGGAAAGCAATCCATCCACTGAATGCTCTAGGTCTCTAGTTTGATTCATCCATCCTCTGAATGCTCTAGGTTTCTAGTTTGATCCATCCATCCTCTGAATGCTCTAAGTCTCTAGTTTTATCCATCCATCCTCTGAATGCTCTAGGTCTATAGTTTGTGGGTGTAAAGTTTCATGAGGCTGTGATCATCCTAGAAGTCACCACAGGTAATTTTATACAGTGAAGTCAAGCCTGGTTAAACCCAAAGGCCGACCGATTGTAGCCAGTAATGATTCTCTTCTCGAGCCATTATCTAACTATGTTGATCATTTTCTTAAACCATATGTTCAGAAGCTTCCATCATACATTAAGGACTCTACTGATTTAATTAATAAGATATCAACATTAAAAGAGTTACCTAATGATATAATTCTGGCCACCTTAGATGTGGAAAGCCTCTACACTTATATCTCACATGATAGAGGTCTTCAGGCTCTTGAATATTATCTAAAAGACCGCACCGAGGAAGAACTCCCACCCAGTACATTTATTTGTGAGTTGGCTGCTTTGGTCTTAAAACTGAACTACTTCTCCTTCATTGGAGACTTTTTTCTGCAATGCAAAGGAACAGCAATGGGCTCGACCTTTGCTCCAGAATATGCTAATTTATATGTGGGTTTCTTTGAACACAGTTATGTCTCTAAGACTCACAGGAACCCCTTCCTTCACAAAATCCTAAAATGGTTCAGATATCTAGATGATGTCTTTTGCATTTTCCAAGGAACTACTAATGAGTTGAATGATTTTGTTAATCTCCTCAATAGTATGAATCCTGACCTAAAGTTCTCAGTTGAATATGATCATAAACATGTGTCTTTTTTGGATATGTGGATTGAATTATATAATGGCAGCCTCATCACTACCTTGTATCAAAAAGAATCTGATAGGAATACATTCCTCCTAGCCAGCAGTGCTCATCCCAGAGCTCTGAAGTATGGTTTACCTAAGAGTCAGTTCTACAGGCTCAGACGCCTCCAATGAGGAATTCATTGATAAAGCTGCTGCTATGAAAAAACGTTTTTTGGACAGAGGCTATTCTTTACAGTGTATTGATGAGGCCTACCAAGTTGCATTCTCCAAATCCCGCTCTGAACTTTTACAAAAAAGTGTGAAAAAAGATAAAAGTTACTCAGTATCCTGCATCAGCACCGATATCCCTCAGAGTTATATCCTCAAGAACACCATCATAAAACACTGGCCTATTTTGGCCTCTGATCCAGCATTAGCCCAGCATTTTAAGGACCCCCCCCCCCCTCTTTGCTTATAGAAGAGTTCCTAATCTACGCAACAAGCTGGTTCGGGCCAACACTAAGGCAGGTCCAAAACTAACTCTTTTAGCTCCTCTAAAAGACAGGAATTATCCATGTGGTAATGTGCCCGGTGCCACAACACATGGAAAACTCCTGTTTTTAGACATCCAAGATCGGGCAAAAGTTTTCCTGTTAAGGGGTTTATCACATGTAGCACAGAAAATGTTATTTATTTATTAAAATGCCCATGTGATAAGGTCTACATAGGTAAAACTACACGCATGCTGAAACAAAGGATTAGTGAGCATAAGAGCTCCATCAGACACAGTGATATGAACTATCCTGTTTCCTGTCTCACCCTATCTCCTCTCTACGATTCCAGGGCATCGAACACATTGAACTACCAAGAGGGGGAGATATGGAAATAAAGATATGCCAAAGGGAGCTTTTTTTGATTGACACTTTAGATACACTTCAGCCTATGGGCCTAAACGAGGATTTTGATATGAGTGTTATGCTGTGATTCAAGATGTTCTCTTCATTTCTTATATAGAATTTGGTGTCTATGGTTTATGATGGCCTTCGCCTGATACCCCTCCATAGCTCTTTGTTCTATTGTCGTTTTTGAGATGTTTGTTTTCTTCTTATAGATCTGGGGATCTCTGATTTATGATGGCTTTAGCCTGATCCTTCTCAAAGCCCCATTTACTATAAAATATATGATATTACTATTAGATGCTTCGTTGTTTATATATGTCTTTTCTATATTCACTGTTTTCCACCCTTTTGTTTACTTTGTAAATGGCATTTATCTATATGCCTCACAGTTCTCTATGAGAACTACAATTCCCAAGAGGTGGAGCTTCTACCACCAGGGTGTTCACAGGTGCATTGCATACTGCTAATGCCTGGAGTGTGATTGGTTATTTCTATCAGCCTGTCCTCTGTTAGAATCATGTATGCTCTGATGAAGGTCTGACAGACCGAAAGCTCAGAATAAATTGAAACACTGCAGAGATCTAAGTGTGCGGATATCTTTTCTAACATTTATGTACTAATTTTTCCAGCACCTTAGCAAGGTTTTTTAGACAGGTTGAGCGGTTGTCCTCCTGCATTATATACAGTGAAGTCAATGAAATGTCTCCTATGGGGACTAACATCATCACACATGAATCCAGTTGGGCTCATTGGATCCACCAGAGTCTCAGCTTTACACTGATACACAATTTATGGAATTCAACACTGTTTATGGACCCCAGTATGCAGAAATATTCAGATAGGCCTACACCATTTTTAAATATATAATATAAATTTAGTAAAATAATACGAAAATAACACATTTAAAGTTGGCATGTCTGTAAAGGGGAGACTCATAGAACCCATTTACATTCACATATCTGGAGGTCAGAGGTCAAGGGACCGCTTTGAAAATGGACATGACAGTTCACAGACACATTTCCTCGCCATAAGTTCAGAGAGTTTTTAACCTCCTTCACTACAAGCTAGTCTGACCTGGTTGGTACTGATGGATTCATCAGGTTTTCTAGTTTCAGATGATACCAGTATCTTCTCTCTAGCTTTAAAACTGAGCTGCTACAACCTAAAAATCACAATAAAAATAAAAATATACACCTGGTAAGTCAAAAATATAAGCTTGTGTCTTAAAATGTTGACTTTCATGCCTGTCTTTAGTCTTCCATGGGGCTCAGACTAAACTGGGAAGAAAAACTAAATTGTGTGGAAACAAATTCAGGTCTGAAGGTTGAAGTTTGGGGAAATACACTCTGATATCTGTACGCTAAATATGAAGCTACAGCCAGCAGACGATTAGCTTAGCTTAGCATAAAACTGGAATTGGGGAAACAGCCAGTCTGTCTATGTCCACAGTCAATAAAATATGCAATATATGTCATTTGTTTAATCTACAAAACATTGTTAAAACAACATGTTTTAGGTAATTTATTACCTCCAACAAGGCCGAAGGCCTTTCGAGGAGGTAATGTTTTCACCGGCGTTGGTTTGTTGGTTTGTTGGTTTGTCTGTCTGTCTGTTAGCAGGATTACTCCAAAAGTCTGTCTGCTGGTTGCATGGCAACCTGACGGTGATGACAAGACTTCAGGAAGTGACCGGACACTGCCGAGAAGTAGTTGGTATATAACCCATTAAAATGTTGTCTTGTCTCTGTTCGTCTTCAGCTCAATTTCTGAATCAGCTAGAATTAGATGCAGTGAGACAAAATAACTGACATTCACTTCATTTCTACCTGGGTTAGGGTAGATGGGTCATCTTCCTAATCGTCTAACATCATTTTTTTCCCCTTTGAGCAGATATAAACTGACAACCAAGAATCCAAAGACTTCAGCAGCTGTTCAGAACTGAGCACGTCGACCAGCAATGTGAACAAAGCCCGTCTTGTCTCCGGTTACACAGCTTCATCACGGCTTCTTCCACGGATGAGCTCAGAGCTCAGAGCGCTGTCATTTCCCAGAGTCTGTCTGTGTGTGTGAAGCCAGCGTGCTAACATTACAAGGAGCCTGTGTCCGATATCTATTTGTGGCTGTCCAGGCGCTGAGCTGAAAACAGCTGCTTCATCGTGGTATTTCATAATACCACTAATATTATTATATTATATAATACTAATATTCTGCTTGTCACTGTATGCTGAGACCCACAGTATAGATCTATTCATCTATTATTCTGATGTTTGGTGAATAGATGAATTCAATGTAATCCAGTACAATCTCCAAGCATTTAATATTACTGTTGCTACGTGTGTTCTGTTTATGTTGACAGTGTCATCAAGGTGTTGATTCACCTGACCCCCCCAGGAGTCCTTAAGGGGGTCCCAGGGGGTTCCAGGGGGTTCCAGGGGGTTCCAGGGGGTCCCAGGGGGTCCCCAGGGGGTTCCAGGGGGTTCCAGGGGGTCCCAGGGGGTCCCCAGGGGGTTCCAGGGGGTCCCAGGGGGTTCCAGGGGGTCCTTCAGGGGGTCCCCAGGGGGTCCCAGGGGGTTCCAGGGGTTTCCAGGGGGTCCCAGGGGGTTCCAGGGGGTCCCAGGGGGTTCCAGGGGGTTCCAGGGGGTTCTAGGGGGTTCCAGGGGGTCCCCAGCATCCATAAGTAACACAATGACAGGTTGTATGACTACTCTGGTCATGGGTTTCATACACTTTCTGTAGTAACATCTAAAAGCAGAAAACGTACCAGATGGGGGAACCTGGGACAAAATCTTATCAAATGATGGTCCGCGGTCTAATCTGTGTCAGTTGACGGGCCCCAGACGTGAAAAAGTTTGGGAACCACTGGTATAGATTACTTTATGTGTTCATGGTGATTTGGATCCTCTCAACTTGACTGAAGTTAGATAGATTAAGACGTCATCAGACTGAAAAAAAGAAAGATAGTAACCTTAAAGTTATCGGTAGGACTGCTGCAGAATTAAAACAAGTGTGTCAGTGAACCAGAGGAGGCCAGCGACAGAAATAGAAAGGGAGATTCAAGATGGCCGCCGATTCCTCAGCTCTGAATTACTGGGTTATTATTACACCACCAAGCCTGGTCTGGTCATTATTTATGGCTGTATGAGATCTTCCAGCTTAACACTCCCCATCGTCATATCTGGGCTAAAAGATAGGCAGTAATACTTCAAATTTATTTGAATAAAATATTAAGTATATGTAGTATATTCAACATAAACCATTAAATTTAACATTTTGCCTTTAAAACAACCTTAGAACATGTATTAACAAATTATTTATATAAATATTTAATAACACTGAGAGTAATAGTTCAACATTTTAGGAAATACACTTATTCACTTTCTTGCAGAGAGTTAGAAGAGAAGAATGATACCACCATGCCTGCACGGTTAATATGGAGCTGGAACCAGCACCCAGTTAGCTTAGCTTAGCATAAAGACTGAATACAGGGTGAAACAGCTAGCCTGCCTCTATCCAAAGAAAACTAAATTTGCCTACCGACACCTCTAAAGCTCACTAATTAACAATTCATATCTTGTTATGCTAGCTGTTACCCTGTTTCCAGGTTTTGTTCTCAGCTAATCAACAGCTGGCAGTAACTTTATGGTTGAGATCATCCAGCTTAATCATGATCATATCTGGGTTATGTGTGCATGTGCTTAAAGATAGACAGTAATAGGCCTACTTCAAAAAGATTCAGTTGGAAATTTATTTGAATAAAATATAAGTATATAAAGTATATTCAACATAAAGCGCTTCAATTCAACATTTTGCCTTTAAAACATCCTTAAATGTGTATTAATTTATTTATACAAGTCAATAACACTGAGAGTAATAGTTTTAGGAAATATACTTATTCACTTTCTTTCTTCATTAATTTAAAGAGAATGTTGTGATCAACTACAGTGAAGAGGTCTACAGGTCTTCATTAAACTACATTGAAATGAGTTTCAAAGAACCATGCTGGACTTGGATAGTTCTCCAAAATACTATTAGAAACATAGTATAGTATAGTATTCATCAAAACCATGCAGAAAAAAAATATTTAAGTTGTTATATTATGTGTAGGATAAAACTTGAAATTAATTATTTGTTTGGATACTCTGTATAGCTTGATTAACCTCTCAGGGGGGCATCTGGCTATAATGTGCTTTTGGCCATCTACTGATTATATAAAGGCCTAATGAAGCTTTATAGGCCTAATTAAGCTTTATAGGTGTTGGGGACGCAGGTAGGAGCTGGTCTAGTTATTAGACAATATTAAAGATAATTATCAATATTAATAAATTTAATATTACCAACTTATCAATATATATTAATAATAACAGGGCACCAAATTATATTGGTACATAAACTCAAAAAACATTAAAATGGCTATCAAAAGTAAATAATAATTATCAAAATAATTATTAATTATAATGAATAATATGATTTAATTTATATTAAATCATCCTCGGGGCACCACTCTTTGAAACAAAGAGAAAATGATAGCAAATTAATGTAGTCTCATAAACAAGTCTCATTAAATATACTAAACTATCAATTTGGAACTTTGATTAATAATTAAATTAATAACTATAACCAAAAATCCTTATATCAATAGATAGTAAAGATTGAAGGATTTTGGAGTTCTTGACACAGAAGCGGTTGGCATTATTCACTCTTGTACAATATTAAACAGACCAGCATGTATAATCCACAAATATTTATTTACAAGATAATAAAGGTTAAAACACAATATTAATCTAACTAAATAACTAAACTAAACAAACCAAACACAGTGTGTGAGCATGTGTATGAGTGTGTGTGTGTGTGTGTGTGTGTGTGTGAGAGAGAGAGAGAGGGAGAGAGAGAGAGACAAAGACAAGATGCCTACTTGTCTTTGATGTCTGCATGGCCTACAAACAAAATGGCGAGCACTGTAAAACTACAAAGATGGCCGGATCAAAGATGGCCGCCAGGGTGTCACCACATGGTCTCTTTGTCCTTTGGAGCACATGGGCTCAGGGACAAAAAAGAGGTGTGATGTGGGGTTTGGGATTATCTGAATGTGTATGTTTGTGTTTAAAACCAATTCACAGTTTATGTAAGTGATCTTCATATGTGTCGGATAATGCAGATGGGTAGACAAGATGGTTAGTTTGCATGCAAGACCCTATGTCTGTGTGGAGCATAAACTAAACACATCAGATGTGGCGAAGCCAGCTAACCAAATATCCTGACTACAACACTATCACAACAGTAAAACTCAATGAATTACATTAAACCAAATCAATACATGTACATTTACAGAAGTTAAGTTGAACAGTCTTGCTCAGCCGTGTGCAATTGCTAATGCTAAGGTAAAGCCCAGTACGTTACCAATCCATGGAAGAAAGGGGTTGTAATTCCAAGGAGGGATTAAAGAAAGCAGACTGGAGAAGGTTGTGGTTCCAGGGTCGAAGCTGTTGTTGTCCTTGCTGTGTGCGATCCAGTTGTGCAGTTGGAGGGAAACTGGTCCAGTCCTGTTTCTGCAGCTTGGTGGCTTGGTGCTAACTTCCTTGGTTGAAGTTAGTTGATCAAAAGGCAGGCTCTCGCGTCTTCTGCCTTAGAAGTTCCTTGTGTTTCTATGTCTGTCTGCTAACAAGACATAGATCAGAGCAGAGCTGCTTCTTCATGCAGTCTCTGGCTGGAGAGCTGGTGAGAAGAGCTGCAGCTGACCTCCTGCGGGGCAGGGGTGTTGAAAGGCCAGGAACAAGAGAGCAAAGAGACTGACCTTCCTCCAGGTCAGCAGCCGAGAAGACAAGAGGGAGACCTTCCTATTTATCCCGCCTAAAATTCACATGTACTTGTGAATGAGTCATCATGTTACAGTAGCCAATGGAAATGGTTACTGAGTCCATGGGTGGAGCTACTCAATGAGTGACTCAAAGGAATCCTGGGAAGTGCAGTTCATGTCTTTGCCACCATCTTGGATTGTCAGGTCGCAACATAGGCCTTTTTTGGTCTTAAGATGTCCATCATCCTTAAGAGCAAGCTAGAGGTTGAACAGTTCACAGGTCCTTGGAAACAACCTGGGGGTTGTTCAGTTCCACTCCTGGGGACAACTCGAAAGTCATTAAATCCATGATTGGAAAAGGTTCATTCAACAGTTCATTCAAATTTGGTAACGTCTGGGCAGTTCAATAACCAACTGGGCATTGGTTAAAACTATCTATCTTGGCTAAACAAGAACAGTCCCTAAGTTACAAATACAACCAGATAAACAACAACAATAGTACTGTATAAAATACATAACTTGTGTTTCCCTGTTATTTATAAGGTTAGTGAAGAACAGGAATGTTAGAGATAAAGAGGTGTTAAGGTGAGATGCAGAGTGTCACCTAAAAATATGAGAACAGGTGTATGACGGGTTCTGTGATGCCATAATGGTGTCCTAAGCTAGTGTTTTGCACTAGTGATCTCTAAACAAGATACTACCAAGGAGTTGGTCCAAGTGTACTTGTAAAGTTGGACGATGGTGTCTGAGTCCTATCAGAATTTAGGGTTTGCTGTTGCTAATAAACTCAAGTTTGTCCTAGTAACTGCAAAAGAGGAAAAAGAATTAAGGCACCGTCAACTAGCATCTTTCTCACTGTTAGCTATGTGTTAGCTAGTACCGTGGGAAGACAACTCTGGAGCTCTTGTGCTTGACTCGTGGCTTAGGGCTGTAACACTCCAGGTAGCCATAGGCAGAGAGGCACTCAGAGTAGCTATCACTGTCTGCTAGGTTATGTCCATGTTCTGAACCGTGGTCAGAGTCTGAACTGTGGTTAGAGATGCTGTAGTCATCATCAGACCGGTCACGCCAATTCTGGGACAGAATTTCAGAGTATGGCTTTCTCACACTTCTGTTGTGTGAATGCCTATCTCTACGCAACTGGGGGACATGGCGGTTACGCTCAGTGTCCTTATGCAGCCTTTTGTGACCCCCCTTCGACCTGTTGTGAAGGTGGTCTTTTGAGGTGGCAGATCTGCTTAACACGTCAGTGTTTGAGCTGGTGGGCTCAGTTGGTTTGCCCCCCCTTTTGGAAATGACCAGAGTTTCCCAAGCTATCTGTGTCATCTTCCTTATCTCAAGCAGTGAGGGGTTACCCTGACGCGTCCTGAGTACCACATGGGTGCGAACATATGGGTGCAGGTTCTGCAAAAACAAGGACTTGAAGATGGGGTTTTCTTTTAAGCCTGGTGCATTCTTACCTTGGAAGTATGCATGCCTCAAACGTCTGTAGTAATCCCTAGGATTCTCACTACGTGAATGTTTAATTTGGAGGGCTGCAAACATCGCTGAGGTCACGTCAGCAGTAGAAGAGAATTCTTCTATCAGTGCATGACGGAGCTCACTGTAGTCATTTCTGACACTGGGAGACTGTGACTGTATAAACTTGTGCACAGCTTTAGAGCTGGTTTTCCACACAAGTTTCACTTTCTCCCTTTGGGTGGCGTGTGTTAAATCAATTAGATTATGATCTAATTCTCTAAAGTAGTCATCAATGTGATGATCACAGTTGTCTGGATCAAAACATTCAATGTCTTTAGCTATGAGTTCAAGCACTTCATAGCGGGGACTCTGTGGGGTCCTTTCTGGTGAAGGCGAGACTAAATTAGCATTACAATGCACTTGTGCATCACATGCTAAAGTTCTCTCTGGCTGAGAAGCAGAGGCTGAACAGCTGTCATCACTCTTGTGACAGAGTGGAAAGGAGGCTGAACAGGCTGAACCTTTGGAGGAAGGAGCACAGGTGAAAATGTCATTTCTCAGTAGCTGAGAAGAACATGGAGCAGAATATCTTCTTGAAGATAAACTACATGTATCTTCACTGTCAGTATCAGAAAAATGGGAAGTCAGGTAGCTGTTAGCACTGTCTCTCAGTGGAGCTGACTTCATTCCCAAGGACTTTGAGTCAGTTGGAAATCTCTCACTTCTGAGTTGAGAGGGGGTTAACCTCTCATCAAGTGAGGAGTGTGAATCTGAGTAACCAGAATCACAATGGCTGACAGACTGTGGTGGGGTGAGATGTTCTAATCTAAGACCTAACAATTGCTCTTTGTGTGAGCAAAGATCTGACTCTGCTGAATGCAGGTCTTCCAAGTAACGCATCATCTTTTTGTTTGCTGTCTGAACTTCATGGAGGAGACAAGCATTTTGCGTTCTTAGGGAATCTACCTCCTTCTCCAGGGCTGCTTTGCTCTGAATGGCAAGACTGGTCTGCCTGTGAAAAATCAGAAGCAAGCATTTAAACAATGAATCTTTGGATGCGGTCTGCGCATCACACCTGTCTGTGAGTAGCGATTCCATTTCTTTCCTGCACTCACTGAAACTCAACCTGCTGATGAGTTCAGGGCAGCCAGGGTTTAGGCTCTGTGCTACGGAGGAAATAAAAAGCTCTAAACAGGGGTTCTCCATTGTTATGCCTGGAATGGAGGGTAAAACTAAACAAGGTGTCTAGTACAAAGAAAAATAATGTTGTGGCTATGGTGTTGCTTTGGCAGACACCTTGTAGTGTAGCAGTAGGTACACTAGCCTAACAAAACAATGTACTGGCTTACTCTATGGGGGGTAGCTTCCTGTGGAGGAGGGGCAGCTACAGCACCAACTAGTGACTCTAGTGGGCATAAAACAAAAGGGGCCAGTAAAGTAAACACAGGTTTACAAAACAAGTTTGCTTACACACAACATGCACTAACTGAGATGCAAGGCAGTAACAGTTGTGATGATGTCTCTTAAAGGTGACTCAAGCTGGAACGCGTGAAAGTAACAGCTAGGTGCAAATTTATATCACAGGGCTGGTAGCACACTGTGGCTCTATCAGGCTCAATTTAACTCAGTCAGGCTGAAATGCATGGCAGTGACAGCCAGGTACAAGCTCTCTATGTTACACAGGGCCGGTGGCACGCTGTGTCATTAAAGGAACACTTAGATTAACAGCAAATTATGACAACTTGACTAGATTGCATTGAATACGTGGTATTCAAATGCTGAACCAAAATTCTGTCAAGTTCTACAGAGTAGGTTAACTTGAATTAGCAGCAAAAGCAAGTGCTTAAAATTAACACTATGAAGGTTTAAGTGTTAATAATCAAAATCTCTCAAATTATAATTCCAACCAAAATGTACTTGTTTAAAAGTACAGCTGGACGTCTACTCCTGTGGAAGACTAGTGGTGTAGAATGTCAACACTTTTGGTTTGTTTAGAAGTGGAATATGAAATTTTCGGTTTTGACCAAAAATTATGCTGAAAATTAATATTGCACCATTATGAATAATTTGCCAACAATACTATGCCTCACACGGGGCACCATAATGTTGGGGACGCAGGTAGGAGCTGGTCTAGTTATTAGACAATATTAAAGATAATTATCAATATTAATAAAATTAATATTACTAACTTATCAATATATATTAATAATAACAGGGCACCAAATTATATTGGTACATAAGCTCAAAAGACATTAAAATGGCTATCAAAAGTAAATAATAATTATCAAAATAATTATTAATTATAATGAATAATATGATTTAATTTATATTAAATCATCCTCGGGGCACCACTCTTTGAAACAAAGAGAAAATGATAGCAAATTAATGTAGTCTCATAAACAAGTCTCATTAAATATACTAAACTATCAATTTGGAACTTTGATTAATAATTAAATTAATAACTATAACCAAAAATCCTTATATCAATAGATAGTAAAGGTTGAAGGATTTTGGAATTCTTGACACAGCAGCGGTTGGCATTATTCACTCTTGTACAATATTAAACAGACCAGCATGTATAATCCACAAATATTTATTTACAAGATAATAAAGGTTAAAACACAATATTAATCTAACTAAATAACTAAACTAAACAAACCAAACACAGTGTGTGAGCATGTGTATGTGTGTGTGTGTGTGTGTGTGTGTGTGTGTGTGAGAGAGAGAGAAAGAGGGAGAGAGAGAGACAAAGACAAGATGGCTATTTGTCTTTGATGTCTGCATGGCCTACAAACAAAATGGCGAGCACTGTAAAACTACAAAGATGGCCGGATCAAAGATGGCCGCCAGGGTGTCACCACATGGTCTCTTTGTCCTTTGGAGCACATGGGCTCAGGGAGAACAAAGAGGTGTGATGTGGGGTTTGGGATTATCTGAATGTGTATGTTTGTGTTTAAAACCAATTCACAGTTTATGTAAGTTATCTTAATGTGTGTCAGATAATGCAGATGGGTAGACAAGATGGTTAGTTTGCATGCAAGACCCTATTTCTGTGTGGAGCATAAACTAAACACATCAGATGTGGCGAAGCCAGCTAACCAAATATCCTGACTACAACACTATCACAACAGTAAAACTCAATGAATTACATTAAACCAAATCAATACATGTACATTTACAGAAGTTAAGTTGAACAGACTTGCTCAGCCGTGTGCAATTGCTAATGCTAAGGTAAAGCCCAGTACGTTACCAAACCATGGAAGAAAGGGGTTGTTATTCCAAGGAGGGATTCGAGAAAGCTGACCGGAGAAGGTTGTGTTTCCAGGGTCGAAGCTGTTGTTGTCCTTGCTGTGTGAGATCCAGTTGTGCAGTTGGAGGGAAACTGGTCCAGTCCTGTTTCTGCAGCTTGGTGGCTTGGTGCTAACTTCCTTGGTTGAAGTTAGTTGATCAAAAGGCAGGCATTCGCGTCTTCTGCCTTAGAAGTTCCTTGTGTTTCTATGTCTGTCTGCTAACAAGACATAGATCAGAGCAGAGCTGCTTCTTCATGCAGTCTCTGGCTGGAGAGCTTAGGTGAGAAGAGCCGCAGCTGACCTCCTGCGGGGCAGGGGTGTTGAAAGGCCAGGAACAAGAGAGCAAAGAGGCTGAGCTTCCTCCAGGTCAGCAGCCGAGAAGAGAAGAGGGAGACCTTCTTATTTATCCCGCCTAAAATTCACATGTACTTGTGAATGAGTCATCATGTTACAGTAGCCAATGGAAATGGTTACTGAGTCCATGGGTGGAGCTACTCAATGAGTGACCCAAAGGAATCCTGGGAAGTGCAGTTCATGTCTTTGCCACCATCTTGGATTGTCAGGTCGCAACATAGGCATAATGAAGATTTATAGGTCTAATGAAGCGTCATAGGCCTAATGAAACTTTATAGGCCTAATGAAGCTTTATAGATCTAATGAAGCTTTATAGGCCTAATGAAGCTTTATAGGTCTAATGACGCTTCATAGGCCTAATTAAACTGTATAGGCATAATGAAACTTTATAGGCCTCATGAAGCTTTATAGGTCTAATGAAGCTTCATAGGTCTAATGAAGCTTTATAGACTTAATGAAGATTTATAGGTCTAATGAAGCTTCATAGGCCTAATGAAACTTTATAGACCTAATGAAACTTTATAGGTCTAATGAAGCTTTATAGAGCTAATGAAGCTTCATAGGCCTAATGAAACTTTATAGGTCTAATTAAGCTTTATAGGCCTAATGAAGCTTTATAGGCCTAATGAAGCTTTATAGGTCTAATGAAGCTTCATAGGCCTAATGAAGCTTTAAAGGTCTAATGAAGCTTAATAGGCCTAATGAAGCATCATAGGCCTAATTAAGCTTTATAGGCCTAATGAAGCTTCACTCAGAGACCAAGCAGTACTCCTTTGTTGGAGTTTTACTAACTGGCTTCAAGTTCCCTAGAAAAGATAGTTTATGATACAGGGCCACAAGACTAGCTAATAATGATATTTTGTTTTATTGGTGAAAATTCCTTTATTCAAATACGCCACCTCTACAAGAATTTGGTAACAAACTATAGGAATATAGTTTGGCATATCAAAAGTTAAATGAATATGTTTTCCTGGCTTGTCTTAGTAATTTAAATATTAAAACCGTTTTGGTATTTCTTCTGTGTATAGGCTATTCAATTAAAAATAATGAGAAGTGAATGACTAGCTGCTAACATTTCATTAACTTGGAGCAATTCTTTGCAGTGGGTCAAAAAGTCCAACCCGGTCTCACGGTAAAGCGCATAAATACCACGACATTACACAGACATTCTGTGTGTCATTTGTACGCCACACTAACGTCCACAGTTACGTTCAGGCAAGAAAACCGCTTAGTTAGGGTAAGGGAAAACGTCATGGTTTGGCTTAAAATAAGTGAGTAAACTAAGTAAAACATCCAGTAACAACGTAACACAACTACAGAAGACATGTCACTAATGTCAATAAAAAACACCTAACAACCACTAACGTAACTTAAAAAACAAATCACTGGTCAACAGCGGCCTTGAACACCGGTCTCCTGGTTAAAAGTCCAGTGTCTGTTGGACCACTTCTCTCTTTCTATACTACTTCACTAACTCTTACCGTAGCTTTTATACGTGGATGTGTTAACATTGCGTTCAGTACAGGATACATGGCGTACAAAAGACACAAAAACCAAGAAAGGCGTACTAATTGCACGTTAAACACATTGCGTATTATCGTGGCATTTATACGCCTTTTTGTGCGAACGGGCTGAAAAATTAGTGCTTTATCCACTGTTGACCATTGGACACCTCAAAAGTTTGGATAAATATCATTTTCTCCATGAATGTCCAAAGTTTGTTCACCAAATGGCTGGGTTAGATTTTCATAGTCATCTTCATCATCACTGGTTGTTTCTTCTTCTTCTTCTTCTTCTTCTTCTTCTTCTTCTTCTTTTCTGTTTTCCTCTACTCTGAAACAGACATTTGCCGGGCCCGCTTCCTCATAATCATGATCTTCGTCACTCTCTGGCTGCTCATAATCATCACTCTCCTCTTCTTCCGCTCTCCCTGCTTCCTCTTTGAGTTTCTCCACGGTGTCCACTGGATTAACATTCTCGTAGTCATCCTCCGCGTCCTCCGCGTCCTCGTTCTTGTCATCTACGTAGTCGTTCCTGACTCTGACAGCCACTGCAACACAAGCATCAGCACAAAATGTTTCAGATCAGAGAAAATCTTTACAAGCATTCAGACACAAACGTTGGATGAAAATGTGATGTGAAAAAATGAAAAGCAAAAGGCAACAGTTAGTCTTTTCATGTAGTGTAATGTGTCCTGGTGAGCACAGACATTGAGTTTGGACGAAGGCTCCGGGCTGTTTGGCTCGTCGTCTTCTCCTGCAGACCAGACAGACCACCACCAAGACCACCACCAAGACCAGCAGGATCCCAGCCGCTACTGAGGAAACCAGCGGCAACAACGGCACTAGGAGGGAAAAACGTTAATTGTCTCAGTCCTCAGTCCAAAAGTCAACATTTATTGAAAAAAGATAGATTCACATCATGTTTATATTTAGCGAAATATTCTGCTTCAATCCATTGTTGGCGTTTAGCCTTTCAAAAACATTTTCACTGTGGTCAAAACCTGTTTAGGCTATACTCCCACACGTACCTGTATTAACGGGGCGGTCTAGCATAACAGCACCTTAAATTAAATGTATATAACTCGAACACCTCAATCAAAGTGTCAGATGTAAATAAAATGACCGTTGATAGAACCTATAGGCAGCAGTTAATCCTGATGATTTTGTCCATTTTCCCATTGGGATTAATAATCTGCTCTATCTACATGCTAACTGCTAGCTTGTCACAGAAGGCACTTTACCCAAACTGACAGCGCATACAAACCAGGGAATAATTTAGAAAAAGCAAAGTTTTAAAAAGGGGAAGGGAACCCAGGGGTTTAAACCTTTTTTGTTTTAAAAAAGGTCCCTTGAAAAAAACCCCCAAAACCCAATTTGGTTAAACCCCTTTGGGGGGGGGGGTTTTGGAAAAAAAATTTTGGGGGGGGGAAAAAGGCCACATTATTTTTAAAAATTTTTTAAAATTGGGGGGGGGTGTTAATTTCCGGGGGTTTTTGCACCCCTGTTTTCCCAAAAAATTTTTTTTAGGTTGTTTTGCCCCAACCAATTTTCCCCCCCTAAAAACCAAACCCCCCCTTTTTATAACCTTTAAACTTTTGACGGAAGTTGTTTTGGCCTGAAAAAACCATTGGTTCCTTTGGCCGGGGATTAAAAAACAAAACCTTTGGAAGGGGTTTGACCAACCGGGTTAAAAAAAGAAAGGGTTTTTAACCATTTTCCTTCCTGAAAGAATTTCCCAAACCTGGGCCTAGAAATTTTTTTAAACCAAAATAGGCCCCCGATTTGGAAAAAGGGAAACGACCTAAAAAAATTTTTAAAAAAAGGGGGAAATCCAAAGAGGAACAAACCAACCCGGGGAAAACCCAAGGGGGTACACAAAACCCTAACGAAAATTTTTTCCAAAAACCTTTTTTAAAACGAAAAAAGAAAACCAAAAACCTCCAAAATTTTTTTAATAATTTTTCCTAGAGGGGAAACCCTGTTTTGTTTTGGGGTTCCCGGGGGATTAAAAAAAGAGACGGGGGAAACCCGGGCCAAATAAATAAAAAATTAAAAGTTTTGCCCAAACCAAAAGGGCCTTTTTTCGTTGGCCAAAACCAAAAGTTTTTGGAATTTTTAAACCAAAACCAACCCTTGGGGCCTTGGGCCCCGGGGAAAAAGGGGGAAAAAACAAACCCAAACCAAAAAACAAAAAAGGGCCAAAACCAAGGCCTTGGGCTGAAAACTTTTTCCCAAAACCAAAATTTTTTTACAGCCCCCGGGGGCTAACCAACTGAGGACCCAAGTGGGTTTTTTTCCCTAACCCAAACCAAGTAGTTTTTTTTTTAAAAAAATTTTTTCGAACACCTGTACTATGTTTTTTTCCTTGTTTTTTTGCCTACATCCCAAAACAATGATTTGTTGAAAATGGTTTTTTCCTAAAACCTAAAAGTAGATTTTTTTCAAAATACAAACCCAAATGATTTTTTTTCCCAATATTTTGTCCTAAACTCCAATTTTTTCCAAATGCTAACAAATGAGTTTTTTGCCTAAACCTATTCAAGTAGCGGCCCCGAACCGGAAAAGTTTTGTTTTTTTCTGTTGCCCGCCAAAGTAGTTTTGTTGCAAATCCAAGGTTTTTAACCAATATGAATGCTGAAAATCACCAGTTCCAGAGCGATTGGACTGACAACTTTTATTTACTTTATCAGCCATAACGAGTTGCTGCCTAAACCTAACCAAGTAGATTTGTTGCCTAAACCTAACCAAGTAGATTTGTTGTCTCAACCTAACCAAGTAGATTTGCTGCCTAAACCTAACCAAGTAGATTTGTTGCCTAAACCTAACCAAGTAGTTTTGTTGCGTAATACCTAACTAAGTAGTTTTGTTGCCTAAACCTAACCGAGTAGTTTTGTTGCCTAAACCTAACTAAGTAGTTTTGTTGCCTAAACCTAACCAAGTAATTTTGTTGCCTAAAACCTAACAAAGTAGGTATGTTGCTTAAACCTAACCAATTAGTTTTGTTGCCTAAACCTAACTAAGTAGTTTTGTTGCCTAAACCTAACCGAGTAGTTTTGTTGCCTAAACCTAACCAAGTAGTTTTGTTGCCTAAAACCTAACTAAGTAGTACTAATAATAATAACATTACTGCTACTCTTATTATTAGTATTGTTGTGATTTTTATTATTATTATAATTATTATATGGTCTTCTCTCTCCATGTCATTTCTCAGCCTGGTTTTCCTTGTCCTCCAACTTGTCCTTCAGGCCTTTACTGCTCAGTGATGTTTCTCCTCCCATTCCCTTATCTGTCCCAGTCACACCAACTCTTCTTAAAGTTCCAAGAAACTTCTCTAAATAGATTAACATGGAGTCACTGCTGTAAAACTACATTCTCAGTCCATGCCTGCTGCACTCTTCCACTCACAGGCCCAACAACACTTCACTGACAGATATTAGTGAGATATTCAATTCATTTTAAACTAGCTCACTCAAAGTGGCCACACCCTCAACAGAGAGCTGCAGGAATGAGTCCTAAAACCCAGAAATGAGTCAGCATTTCATCACTTCCGGTTGCCTTGTCTGGAAATCAATGTTTTTTTAATGTTTTTTTGGTAAAATGCTTAAAATAAAGTCTGTGGTTAACACAAACTTAAAGGTATAATATGCAAGAATTTCCTAAAAAAACAATGTATAAAATCTATAAAACCTATACAAAATGAATGCCTCTCAATCATCACTGATGCCCCTCTAGCAGTGTGTGGTGGTGTCTGTTTCTGCAGAGACGCTGCAGCCCTCTGCCTGGATTCTCTCTTCTCTTCTTATTTTGGTATGTTCGAGACTCTTCTGGGTGTCTGCAAACAGCCTTTAAGCCCCACGTGGGAGGTGTAACGCTCAGCCAATAACAGCGTGCAGGGAGTGCAGCCTGTCAGGTGGTCCTTTTCTCCTGAATTTCCCTCCGGAGATTAATAAAGGTTCATCTTATCTTATCTTATCTTGGTCAAATACCGTCGCTTTGTCACCCCCCTCTACGTCAGATACCGAGGCACAAGTCCCCCTTTAGCTCTGTAAGACAAAATCGCCGTATTTCACGGATGACAACGAGTTGTGTTACAACGTATATATATATATATATATATAACGCTAATAGACTCAATAAGCTCATCACGAAAGCAGGTTCTGTCCTGGGAGTTGAACTGGAGTCTTTGGTGGAGGAGGATGCTGAGGAAACTACTCAGTATTAGGGACAACGCCTCTTATCCCCTGCACGCCTCACTGGAGTCATACCAGAGAACCTTCAGCCGTAGACTGAGACCACCGAGGTGCACCACAGAACGCCACAGGAGGTCTTTCCTACCAGTGGCCATTGGACTATTTAACTCCTCCCCCTTCTGCAGGAAGGACAACTGATAACTGAAAACACCGGACACTGAGAACAACAATATCAATATCATGTGCAATACTACTTCTTCCATTCTCTCGGCAATATCACTGTTCATTGTGTGCAATATTACTTCTTTTCTGTTTTTTAGCTTACTTTACCTTTTTATTTCACTTATCTTATCTTATTTACTAATTTTACTATATGTATCTTACTTAATTGTTATTCTATTAGGCACTGGTGCTAGAAAGAGTACTTTTTATTTTATACACTTGTATTTTATTTTATACACTCGAAGTTGTTGTAATTTGTTGTAATTTTGAGCAATCTCTTGCACAAGAATTTCCTTCGGGATTAATAAAGTTCTATCTTATCTTATCTTATCTTAATTGCATGTGTTCCAGTGATTCGGCTGCTCTTCTGCCTCTCATCTGCGGTGTGCAGAGTGCTGCTATGATCTGTGTGTGTCTGTAGTTTTACTGTGAGCAGCGCTGAGCCACACACACAGACTTCAACTGCATTCATTCAAAATTTGACAACTCGCCCACTTCCCGAAGGGTTGGTGTTTGGAGTTAGTTGTGTGTTTGTGTTTTAGAATGTAACTGCCGGGAAACAATCAGAAAATAATGCTTTATTTCTCTGATTCACTGCTTTGTTCCCACTAACGCCGCTGCCTCTCTTCATTCACTCTATAGCTCGCTCCATTATCGCTGCTCTCTCTCTCCCTCGCTCGTTTAGCTGAGGAGGAGGGGCCAACTTAATTTACAAACATCAACCAACAACGGTTACATATTATACCTTGAAGAGATTTTTACGTTTTGTATATATTATATATATTTGTATATAAAATGCGTCAGTAAATATCCCACTCGTGAAAGCTTTTATGTGTCTTAAAAAAGGCGGTTGTTAACAAGCGGGTAATTAGACTACAAAATGTCATCACGCCGACTCGTCCTCCTTTACAGACTGGTTGTGTGTACTCACGTGTGACCGTGGCGTTGTTCGTTTAAAGCCTAACGTTAGCTTTTCACGTCTGCCGATTGCATTCACGCTTCAGAAATCATGGAAGGGGTGTTGTGGAGATTATCTTGCTGAACAAAACGTGTCAGTATCATAAACATTTGTTTGTCAGAGAGCTGATTTCCTGCAATAATCCAAAACCCAATGGAACATTTGGCTTCTTTTGGAGGGAACCAGTGAGATCCTAACTTCCTGTTTGGCCTACAAAAATAGATCATCCCTTCAGCACTCTATTTTGCCTAACTTTAAGCCTTAATATAATTTAAATGGGTGAGTTAAATTAAAAAAAAAAAATACACAACTATTTTTGTACCAGGCTGTAAACATTATTTCTGCTGTAAAGTTGGGTATTTTAACATGGAGGTCTGTGAGGATTGACTCACTTTTGGAGCCTCTAGTGGCCATTCGATGAATTACAGTTTCTCAGCACTGGAAGTTGCACTTGTGCAGTTTGTGTGGGTGGTTTTGTTTGTGGCCATTTAGATTGTATTTTTTGGGAGTGTCGGGTGAGTAGAGGGCGTTAGTCCAACCACAGCATGCTTATCGAAATGTGACTTTTTTTTGTCTGGAGCCTGATCTTAACTGACACACAATATAATATAATGTTATGCTGTGTTAAGGTTTACCATAACAGAAATATGGTCGGTCCATGTGTAACCCTGCAGCTAATTGTGTCTTTACTGGGAATCCAGCTGTCAATGAGCGGTTGAGCCGCTGATACACTGTAAGTAGTAGCCTGTGTATCATTCAGCTATTGATCATAAAATATAACACTCTACATTCTACTTACTTTTAATGATGACACTCATAATCTCTGTCATGGTAGAAGTGAATCTCTGTGTCGACAGTGTGACTTCATACACACAGCTGTAGTTGCCCAGGTGTTCATACTCTGCTACAGGGAAGGTAAAGGAGGCCGAGTGGTTGACTGCCGGCTGGCTGTTGGTGAGGTTGGAACCAGAGAAGATGAGAGAGAAAACTCCTCCAGGATAATGGGAGGAAATGGTGCAGGTGAAGACGAAGCTGTAACCCCCGGTGACCTCTGCACCTCCAGCACCCCAGACCAGCCCTCCGTTAGGAGACGTCAGGGAGATGCTGGGCTGCTGCAGTGGCACTGAGTACAGAAGGGACAACAGTATTAAGAGAATGTCAAATTCACACATTTGTAAATCAGCAACATTTTCTATCCCCAAAAAAATATTCTTTCAATGGAAAATTTACAAATAAGTGTGAAAGAGTGAAGGCAACATGTTTGGTATGTTACACAGAGATGTTTTTTACTCTTACTGCCCTGTGGAGTAATCTATTCTTATAAAGAGAACAAATGTTATGTTTACTTTCAGTGTTTCTCACTAAAAGTCATCGTGGGCATCCTTGAGAAAGGGAGCTCATTTTTTAAAAATATTTTAAGTCCTGCATCGTTTACTTCCGTGTTTGTTTAAATCATGCCGCCTGTGTGCTCGCGGTACAAACAGCACTGGTACTCACTCGTACAAATATTGCTCTATGGTGCCGCTATAGTGGCGATGGTCTCCGTTTCGTTCTCTTTGGCGGCACCTATGGCGGTAAGCGGTAACTGCAGGTGTGTTTTTAGGGTCTCACTTCCCAGAGATCCAAACAGCGTCGCCTTTCCCGGGAATGGCGACGCTGACACAGACACCCAGTTCGTAATACTGCAATTGTAAGGGCTTTCCCAGTGGTGGACGAAGTACCCAGATCTTTTACTTCAGTAAAAGTAGTAATACCACAGTGTAGAAGTACCCAGATCTGTGTTGCTCAGGTTCTACCTTTATGGCGTTGAGAGGAGGTTACGTAGCTAAGGCTCTATCTGATTTGCGTGGAGAGGATGTCGTGCTGCTCTGGCTCTACCGGTTTTGAAGTCGAGAGGAGGTCGTGTTGCTCTGGCTCTATCTGTTTGGCGTGGAGAGCAGGTCGTGCTGCTCTGGCTCTACCGGTTTTGACGTCGAGAGGATGTCGTGCTGCTCCGGCTCTACCGGTTTTGACGACAAGAGCAGGTCGTGTTGCTCAGGCTCTATCTGTTTGGCGTCGCCTGGAAGCTGCTTGACATCCTCCTGGATCCACCTTCTCACATATATTCACATTATATGTATTCATTTTTGTCATGAATTGTCTATGTTGTGTTTTCATTATGTTGTTACTCTGTACACACGACATCTATTGCACGTCTGTCCATCCTGGAAGGGGGATCCCTCCTCTGCCGCTCTTCCTGAGGTTTCTTCCATTTTTTCTCCCTGTTAAAAGGGTTTTTTTGTGGTTAAGTTTTTCCTTAGCCGATGTGAGGGTTGCACTGTCAAGGACAGAGGGTGTTGTATCCTGTACAGATTGTAAAGCCCCCCGAGGCAAATTTGTGATTTGTGATTTTGGGCTATACAAATAAAATTGATATTTGTTTTGATCTTTCACTTCAGTAAAAGTAGTAATACCAAAGTGTAGAAATACACTGTTACATTAAGTAAAAGTAAAAAGTAAAAGTACAAAACTATTAGCATCAAAATGTACTTAAAGTACAAAAGTCAAAGTAATTCTGATTCTCAATTTCAGAATAATATATATTATAATATTGTATTATAATTATTGATGCATTAATGCGTTCATCACTTTAATGTTGCAGCTGGTAAAGGTGGAGATACTTTTCTTACTTGCTGGGTAGCTTGTGAATTTCACCAAGGGATCAATAAAGTTTTATCTTAACCTATAACAATACATGATAAATTAATTGTTGATTATATTTTGTGTTATTAATCTGAATCTTCAAAGTATCTCAGTTACTAAATAAATGGAGTAAAAAGCACAATATTTGCCTCTGGATTGTAGTGGAGTAGAAGTATATAGTAGCATGAAATGGAAACACTCAAGTAAAGTATAAGTACCTCAAAATTGTACTCAAGTACAGTGCTTGAGTAAGTGTACTTAGTTACATTACATCACTGGGCTTTCATCAGTGGACCATAGACAGGGGCGTAAACATATGGTGGCACCGAGGGGCCGTGGGGGGGGGCCCATAGAGAGAGCTGGCTCTCCATCAACGTGTTGAGTGATTCAGATTGTCACCACACCAGACGGTATGATGGTGTGTGTGTGTGTGTGTGTGTGTGTGTGTGTGTGTGTGTGCTTCGTAACTGGTAAGTAGCGTCCACTGGAGCCCATCATATTCTAAAGCCTGAAAACAGAGCCAAGAGGAGGAGCAGAAGTCTAATTTTCTCTCAGAACACTTGAATTACAATATGCTGAAAGGTTATTATGGGATGTTAGCCCAATGATGCCATAAACATTCTGCCTACTGAAGCTTTAACAGAAATGTATTTGAATGTAAATCTGTGAGATTAGAGATGGTAGTTTCTAGAAGGGAACCCACAAGATGGTTAAGGTTAGGATAAGTCTTTGGGCAGCGAGTCTCATGAGAGTTTTTTCAGATCTCAGATCAGATTTCGCAATTTTTGGGTTACCTTCTGGACACGACCCTTATTACTTTAATCAGTGAGTTTTATAAATAGTATTTTCTTCCTACAGACTTAGGTCTGCAGCAATCACAAAATCAGTCTTGGTAAAAATCTTTTCATTTTCCCCCAGCATGACCATAAGCAGGAGTTTAGTTTTTTAGTTTGTTTGTGTTATTGTATGACTTTGGTGAATCCACCGATCGAGGCGGCAGTGGACCAGTAACTCCCGTGTTCTGTGAGGTAAAATTACTGTTTTTGTTAAAGGAGTCTGGTGGCTTTGAAGAGAGCATAGATGGACACAATGGCTTCAGTTCCGCGTTGGAAAGGGCTGTCTGACGGTGAGGTATGGTGAAAGCGGAGAAAGTATTCTAAATATAGTGTACACTTAAACTGATATTGAAACCTTTAGTAATGTGTCTGTAATTCTCAGAAACAACACAAAGGACACGACCTCAGTGTCCTCAGCCAGATTTAATGGTCTGGCTATATTACTGGACTCTACTGTGTTTCTTTCTTTTTGATTATTCTTGGTATTGCTATTCTATGTTATTTGGTGTGTTGTCTTATTTTATTTATTTAGTAATTTGTCTTACCACTAACAGAGAGTCTGAGAGAGTCACTCATGGGGGAGCTGAAGTCTCGACTTGAAACCGTTGTCTGGTACTGGCACTGGTACGATCCCTCATTGTCAAAGTCCACCTGTAAGATGCTGAAGGTGGTAGAGTTGGTGCTTGATGTTTGGGTCTTTCTGAAGGAGCCTGAGGTCTGCTGCAGGGTGAATGTTCCTCCTAAATGCTGAGTTGAGACAGAACAAGTGATGGTGACGTCCTGACCCCAGGTAACTTCGGTAGCAGGATTCATGGAGATGCTAGGCTTTGGGAGGATTACTGAAAGAAAACACAACAATATTTGATATGAAATTAATTATATTTCGATCTTGGCTGTACTAGTGTTTTTTTTTCATCTTTCTTCAATAAGCATGTACATAATAGCGGGACAGCAGCTGCCTCCCAAACCCAAATACAACTCATCACTCACGATCACATTACTGAATTCACCTCTAGCGCCACCATGAGGTTGGTAGTTTTGGTCTTTAATAAATGTCTTGACAAAATTGAACAGATATTCATGGTACTTTGGAGCTAGATTAAAAGTCTCGCTGAAAATCATTAAAAAAATGTTCTCACCTGAACAGACCACACCAGCATCCTCAGCGTGTGTACAGTCGTGGATCCCAAATCCTCCATGCTGACACGCTGTTACAGACCTTTCACTTCCTGAACAGCCCACCTCATCAAGCCAGATCTGTCCGGTTCCTCCACCAAAGTGGGCCGACTGAGGGACACTCAGTGCTGTACCACAGCCCGACTCCCTGCACACCACCTCAGCATCATTTAAGTCCCATTCGTCATCACAGACTGTTCCCCAGGAACTGTTGTAATAGATTTCAACTCTTCCAGAGCACCGAGTAGACCCGGACCCAGCTAATCTGATCAGCACACCTAGACACAGAATACAGAAGACAAACCATTGACGGTTATGATTAACCCTCTGAGACCCACAATAGACCCGTTCTAGTCTTTTTAGGGAGGTCCGGGCGGTCTTTAGGGGGGGAGAGCAGGTCAACGGTAGATTTCATTTCAAAATGTATTTCGAACATGTAAAATAAAAAAGAAAGAGAATCATCATACAAACAAGAGGACAGCCAGAAAAAAGCAGTATCCACATACAATGAAAATCCTAAGTAAAAGAAATTGTCAAACACATGATGCCTTGGTTTACATATTGGAAAAGGAGTGAGATGATGTACAAACTTATTTAATCCCACCCCTTCTCCATAACTTATTCATTAATAAGTAACCAGCCTCCATATACTCTAATTCATTTTCCTAAACTTTTTTAACTAAAATTATTACCTTTTATCTCTGTCATACAGAAATATAAATTAATTACTGGTATAATTATCCTTATCAAAATATAAATTCATTATCAATCAAGAATACTAATTCATTACTTATAATGTATCTTAATCAAAATACACATTCATTACTTCTACATTTATCTTAGTCATATTGACTAGTTGTTATCTTTTCGTATATGCGCACATTGTTGTTGTTATTATTATTTATAATATACAATACACACATATAATAAACAATAACACAATATACAATACACATATATATACACACATACCCACACATATATATACATACATACACACACACACACACACACACACACACACACACACATGTATATATATATATATACATACATACATACATACATATATATACAATACACAGCATCCAACCATGCATATAAAATACAATATAAAATATGAAGATTATACATTATTCTTACCCAAAACCAAATATCTACAAATTTACATTATTCTTTACAGAAAACTAGGAAGATAGACTAAGAGAGAATAAATATTAAGCAAACCAGATAAATAAATAAACAGTAATAAATAAATAAACAGTAACCCCTGTAAACACCTTGTGATTGTCAAACCTCCACTTCATCCCTGTACATTTAGAAAATCATGTCTTTATACCTTATTTTAAACTGCTCTAAGTTTGGACATTGCTTTAGCTCCACATTAAAACTGTTCCATAGTTTCACTCCACAGATTGAAATACAAAAACTTCTCATGGTCGTACGAATACTATGAATTTTGAAATTAAATTTTCCCCTTAAATTATAACCCCCGTCTCGATCACTGAACAATTTTTGAAAATTTCCTGGTAGCAGGTTATTTTTAGCCTTAAGCATTATTTGTGCTGTTTGAAATTCCACTAGATCTGTAACTCTTAATACTTTTGACTGTAAGAATAATGAGTTAGTGTGATCCAGATTTCCGACATTGTGAATAATCCGTATTGCTCTTTTTTGGAGAATAGATAGTGAATGTAATGAACACATAGAAGTGGTGTACATCACCTGAAAGCTGGAACCTGAAGATTCATTTGAGATATATATATATAAACCTTTATTTAACCAGGTAGTACTCAGATGCAGCTCAGCACTGTGTGTCAAGTTGTTCTAGTCATGAATCAGAAATAAACATGAATGAATGAATGAATTAATTAATTAATGAATGAATTAGAATAAATAGTGAAAATGTATAAGGGTTTAGAACATGATGATAGAAGTATATGATGTCCATCCCCATGCTCTATTATTTATCATAAGTTGTTTCAGCAATTTTTGGGTTGATACCATTTGTTACAGAGATTTGGTGCTAAATTTAACAATTTTTTACCACTGGAGAATTGATCAAAATGATCAATAATCCCTCCAAAATACCACATTAAAGGTTCCATATTATACTAATTTTCAGTTTCATTCTTGTATTTTATGTTTTGACAAAAACATGTTTACATGCTGTAATGTTAAAAACAACTTTATTTTCCTCATACTGTCTGTCTGAATATACCTGTATTTATCCTATGTCTGAAACACTCCGTTTTAGCACATTTCAACGGAATTGCGTTGCTAGGCAACAGCTTGGGTCCATGTCTACTTCCTGTCAGCTGATGTCATTTACATATACTGCAACAGGAAATAAACTGGGACACATTTATAATGTTTACGTTTAAAACTGTAAAATGGTCTAAATGTTGTAGACTTGTGACATCACAAATGGACAGAAATCCTGACGGCTTGTTTCAAACGCACAATTTCTGAATACGGTCTGTGTGTATTTCTCCATGGATTGAGTGTTTTGATACTTTCACATTATTTATATACAACTTAAACCTGCTTTATAATTAAAAAAAGATGTAAAAATCTCACTTTCTACAATATGGGACCTTTAAGACACCGAGACCTTGAGAAACACCAGAGAAAAAGACATGCTGTGATTTGGGATCAAAAACTTTTGACATTTGGAGATTTCTTGATTTTTTGGCGATTGGATGGCGAGCACTTCTGTTGTGTAAACTGCTCAGAAACCCCCTTATTGTCAATCTAGCTAGGAAAGCAATCCATCCTCTGAATGCTCTAGGTCTCTAGTTTGATCCATCCATCCTCTGAATGCTCTAGGTCTCTAGTTTGATCCATCCATCCTCTGAATGCTCTAGGTCTCTAGTTTGATCCATCCATCCTCTGAATGCTCTAGGTCTCTAGTTTGCTCCATCCATCCTCTGAATGCTCTAGGTCTCTAGCTTGATCCATCCATTCTCTGAATGCTCTAGGTCTCTAGTTTGATCCATCCATCCTCTGAATGCTCTAGGTCTCTAGTCTGATCCATCCATCCTCTGAATGCTCTAGGTCTCTAGTTTGATCCATCCATCCTCTGAATGCTCTAGGTCTCTAGTCTGATCCATCCATCCTCTGAATGCTCTAGGTCTCTAGTTTGATCCATCCATCCTCTGAATGCTCTAGGTCTCTAGTCTGATCCATCCATCCTCTGAATGCTCTAGGTCTCTAGTTTGATCCATCCATCCTCTGAATGCTCTAGGTCTCTAGTTTGATCCATCCATCCTCTGAGTGCTCTAGGTCTCTAGTTTGATCCATCTATCCTCTGAATGCTCTAGGTCTCTAGTTTGATCCATCCATCCTCTGAATGCTCTAGGTCTCTAGTCTGATCCATCCATCCTCTGAATGCTCTAGGTCTCTAGTTTGATCCATCCATCCTCTGAATGCTCTAGGTCTCTAGTTTGTGGCTGTAAAGTTTCATGAGGCTGTGATTATCCTAGAGGTCACCACAGGTCATTTTATACAGATAGGTCAATGAAATGTCTCCTATGGGGACTAACATCATCACACATGAATACAGTTTGGCTCATTGGATCCACCAGAGTCTCAGCTTTACAGTGATACACAATTTATGGAATTCAACACTTTTTATGGACCCCAGTATGCAGAAATATTCAGATACACCATTTTAGAATAGGAGACAATAACACATTTATACTGCATGTGATTATCATAAAGTGGGCATGTCTGTAAAGGGGAGACTCGTGGCTACCCATAGAACCCATTTACATTCACATATCTGGAGGTCAGAGGTCAAGGGACCCCTTTGAAAATGGTCTTGCCAGTTTTTCCTTGAACAAATTTAGCCTAACTTTGGAGTGTTATTTAACCTCCTTCCTGATGAGCTGATGATGACATGACATGGTTGGTATCGATGGATTCATCAGGTTTTCTAGTTTCATATGATATACAGCCTCAGGATCAGGGGCGGGTCTCAGGGGGTTAATTTACATACTTTACATCACTCACAGACTGCGAATAATATGTGATGTAGATCAAACACTTGATAAACTTCTTCGCTTTCATTACAGTTTAATTATCAGTTTATTAAGCAACATTTCACACTTTGTTGCTATTTTGCTCTTCAATTCTAAACCCATGCTGCGGTGGTGTGGTTACCAGCTCTCTTCCAGTGCTGCATCTGAACAGCTCATCACAAGCCAAAAAGACTAGAGCTGCTAAAATATACAGAAAAGGATCCATTTACTCAAAACGCTTTATCCAAAAGTTTTCTCACCTGAACAGACCACACCAGCATCCTCAGCGTGTGTACAGTCGTGGATCCCAAATCCTCCATGCTGACACGCTGTTACAGACCTTTCACTTCCTGAACAGCCCACCTCATCAAGCCAGATCTGTCCGGTTCCTCTTCCAAAGTGGGCCGACTGAGGGGCACTCAGTGCTGTACCACAGCCCGACTCCCTGCACACCACCTCAGCATCATTTAAGTCCCATCTGTCATCACAGACTGTTCCCCAGGAACTGTTGTAATAGATTTCAACTCTTCCAGAGCACCGAGTAGACCCAGACCCAGCTAATCTGATCCCACCATCTATCAGACACATAACATGCAATAAGTATTTTACAGTAAGAATGTGAACTGAACACTGAAAGGATTTCATGCATCACACCGTAGAATTGACTGACCTGCAGCAGTTGAAGTTGAGGTCAAGAGAAAAGAGACTATAGAGAGAACAGAAAAAAAGGCTCATTACATTCATCAAGCTGAAAAGCTCCCCTTGTTCTGTTTCAGATCCCCCTGTTTATTTAAATAAAGAGAATGAGCTTTTAACTGACTTCATGTCTATGCCATACAATAAAACAGCTATACTATACAAAAAACTAGCTACTTTCAACATTTTGGAACATGTCTTACCGAAGGCCAGATAGTGAAGGTTTCCCATGCTCCCCATGGCTGACACTGAGGCTGCTCTGTACTATTTATCAGTGACAAAACAGACAACAGAAAACTGAACTTAAAGTTAAATTTCTCCCTGCTCAGCCCTTCCTGGAACACTTCCTCTTTCTCTTTCTGCCACTCTGACACACAAAGCTGCAGCACCAAAGCAACACATCTGTCTCTAAGTGACTCCCAGTAGACCACATACACACCAACAACTGACAATAACTGCACTTTACTGTACACTGACCCTGCAATATCACTACTACTCAGGTGTAACTCAATTCATACTGTGCAATATTGGGGGTGGAATTTCATCTCATTCTCACTGTGCAATATAATTTTTTCCACTTGTGCAATTTTTAATAGTCTATTTATTGTCAATACTGTATATACTGCTCCTATTTTTATACTTACCTCTATTTAAATTGGTTCATATTTTGTTTCACTTGTTTAGCTCTTTTTTACTGTGTTAGCTGATGTTTCTTGTTTTTCTGCACTATCCCCTTTGCTGCTGTACACTGCAAATTACCCCACTGTGGGACAAATAAAGGAATATCTTATCTTATCTTATCTTATCTTATCTTATCTTAACTCAGCCTCTTAAAATTGTTTTGGACTCGTGCCTTGTTAGACTCTGACTTGTTTTGGACACGTGCCTTGTTGGACTCTGACTTGTCTTGGACTCGTGCCTTGTTGGACTCTGACTTGTCTTGGACTCGTGCCTTGTTGGACTCTGACTTGTTTTGGACTCGTGCCTTGTTGGACTCTGACTTGTCTTGGACTCGTGCCTTGTTGGACTCTGACTTGTCTTGGACTCGTGCCTTGTTAGACTCTGACTTGTCTTGGACTCGTGCCTTGTTGGACTCTGACTTGTCTTGGACTCGTGCCTTGTTGACTCTGACTTGTCTTGGACTCGTGCCTTGTTGACTCTGATTGTTTTGGACTCGTGCCTTGGTGGACTCTGACTTGTCTTGGACTCGTGCCTTGTTGGACTCTGACTTGTTTTGGACTCGTGCCTTGTTGGACTCTGACTTGTCTTGGACTCGTGCCTTGTTGGACTCTGACTTGTCTTGGACTCGTGCCTTGTTAGACTCTGACTTGTCTTGGACTCGTGCCTTGTTGGACTCTGACTTGTCTTGGACTCGTGCCTTGTTAGACTCTGACTTGTCTTGGACTCGTGCCTTGTTAGACTCTGACTTGTCTTGGACTCGTGCCTTGTTGGACTCTGACTTGTCTTGGACTCGTGCCTTGTTAGACTCTGACTTGTCTTGGACTCGTGCCTTGTTGGACTCTGACTTGTCTTGGACTCGTGCCTTGTTGGACTCTGACTTGTCTTGGACTCGTGCCTTGTTGGACTCTGACTTGTCTTGGACTCGTGCCTTGTTAGACTCTGACTTGTCTTGGACTCGTGCCTTGTTGGACTCTGACTTGTCTTGGACTCGTGCCTTGTTGGACTCTGATTGTTTGGACTCGTGCCTTGTTGGACTCTGACTTGTCTTGGACTCGTGCCTTGTTGGACTCTGACTTGTCTTGGACTCGGCTATTGAAAACTGGTCAAGTTGCTCCGGCTGCTGCTTTGAGATCAGTTGTAGAGTACGTTGCCTGATTCTAACAGTGTTTCCTGTATATACAGTATGCATTCAACAGCAGCACAGCGGTGCTGCTAAAAATAAACAGTTTGGGTCGCCACGGCAAAAAAAGGAACTCTAGTTCTCTGAGTGTTAGAAATGCAAGAAGAGGAAGAGGGAAAGACGGCGGCTGGACGAGATGTGACCAGATTATCATAGTTAATAAAAATGCAGAACAGTACATATATATATATATATATATATATATATATATATATATATATATACCAGACGTACTGTCTATAATGCGGAGCTGCCGACGCACATTCAACCTGTGCTGGACCCGCTCATGTGGGTCAGCTGTCCCTCTGTTTGTCTCTGTTAGAGAGACTTCAGTCTGTAGTGGAGCTACTTCACTGAAACACCTGAGAACTGGACTCTAACGTTAGGCTTCATGATCAAACTACGTTTTTATATCACGTCTACACTTCTGTCCTCTCTCTCTCTCTCTCTCTCTCTGTCTGTCTCTCTGTCTGTCTCTCTCTCCTCTCTCTCTCTCTCTGTCTGTCTCTCTGTCTCTCTCTCTCTATATTTCTCTCTGTCTCTCTCTGTCTCTCTCTCTCTCTCTCTCTCTCTCTCTCTCTCACTGTCTCTCTCTCTCTCTCTCTCTCTCTCTCACTGTCTCTCTCTCTCTCTCTCTCTCTCTCTCTCTCTCTCTCTCTCTCTCTCTCTCTCTCTCTGTCTCTCTCCACTCTCTGTCTCTCTTTCTCTCTGTCTCTTTCTCTCTCTCTCTGTCTCTCTCTCCTCTCTCTCTCTCTCTCTCTCTCTCTCTCTCTGTTTCTCTCCTCTCTCTGTCTCTCTCTTTCTCCCTCTCTCTCTCTCTGTCTCTCTCTCTCTCCTCGTTGTCATGCGTGATTCACTCCAACTAACATCGGTTCCTTTAATAGTTTCACTTAGTTTAAAATAATACCAACTCATCAATAACACAAACCTCAGCTCTTCAAAGACGGAGACACGAGGAATATCACTTCTTCAAAAGGCCTTTTTTCAACAGTTAAAGGCTTTTGACTTTGGAGGAAATGAAGCTAAGACGTTAAATTTTGTTTTCCACGTTACAAACAGACAACAAGAGAGAGAGACGAGGAAACAACTTCACAGACAGTTGACTTAAACCGATCACTGTCAAAAGAAAAGAAGTTATTTCACAGAAATTCACTCTATTATTTTACAGTTTCTTTCTTCTTCTACATTAAGTGTAAATACCATAAAAATATTGTAAATTACTTTTATTACAAATATTAACTGTAAAATAAAGTTTGTAATCTGTAAATTAATATGATTTTTCACAGGATTATTCAATTGCTTATTAGTTTATATTAATTATTTGACAATAACTACAAGCAACTATCCAACATGTTTACAGTCTTTTCCTATTAATGTCTGGGGTTTACTTTATATCAACAATATTTCATACTAATTAAAAGCAGCTACACACATTTCCCATTAATGTATGGAGTTTACTATATATAAACGTTATTTGACAGTAATTACAAGCAACTATCCAATACATTTACAGGCTTTTATTTCCCAGCTGGAATCAAGAGATGTAACAGCCACCTCACTAAAACTATAAACTAGTACAAAAATGACATTTACCAACTAAAGTCACCGTGTTCTGAACCGACTCGTTATAAACACTAACCAAGAGTAACTTTTGGAACATAACAGCAAACTTAAAGAGCAACTTGAAGGTTAGAGACCCCAGAGAATCAATGTGGAGGAAAATGATGTGGACAACAAAAAGATACCAATATCTTCGGTTGAGGTAAGACTGAGCCAGCGACAGCCTCCCGAGTTTCATGATCAAAGAGGGGGGACGTGGGGGAGCGAGATCAGTAGCTGCCACTCCTGGTGAGAGTATCTGAGACTGGATCACCAACAATCACTGCTAGAAGTCTCAAAAGACACCAGATCTCAGCTGCTTTCCCACCAGTCTTAGTAACAAGTCCACTTAGAAGGAGCAGAACCAGCATCAGAACCTTCACACCTGAACTGTTCATCTGTGTGTACTGTATGTGAACCATTTCTTTTACCTTTACAGAGTATCTCATGTAGCCTAAAGGGTAGGGTCATAGGCAACTACGCCTTCAAATACGTCAAGGCCTCTGCATGGTGGGAGTCCTGGCTGACATACATGGAAACACTCAAGAGAAAACAGATTCAAACTGGAGTCCTGTAGTTGTTGCACTGCCTCCTTGTAGGTCTCAACTGTTCTGACAAGAAAACCGGTTTATTACGTTGTTCATTTCATTCGTAGGCACGAAGCAACACCTGCACTAGCAGTACTGAAATGTTCAGTGAAGCCACCAACGCAACGGGGGCCCAAATGGTCCCAAACACTACATACTGTAGGACTGTGGCCCGCACCACCTGGCCAGATGAAGTGACCAGGGGTCTCATTTATAACCGTTGCGTACGCACAAAACGGGGCCTGAGATGTGCGTACGCCACTTCCCACGCAACAGTTGTGATCTATAAAAACAAACTTGACGGGAGAATGTGCGCACCTGTACGGAAACTTTGACCCATGCGTACGCACATTATGGAGGCACCGAGGTAGGGGAAACTGGCCACGCAGATGGTGAGGCGGTGAATTGAAACCAGATGTAGAAATTAAACATTTAACGTCACTTCATATCACACGTTACTTATAGATCCACTTTATCATAGATATTTAAACCAGCAGTGTGCTAGTGAGCCATACTTAACCCATAAGCACCTTACAAATGATAAATATATCAGCCAACTCAAATCTCAAAGCAAATTCCGCTCAATATCTCATCAGCTGTCTCACCATCACGTCCCCGCCCCCCGTCCCGTCCCGTCCCCCGTCCCCGTCTCCCCCCCCCCCCCCCCCCCCTCCGGAGCGCAGAGGAGCGGGCCGAACTACCGACACTCAGCTGTGGAGCAACGGAGCTGTTGAAATCATGATCATCGGAGATATCAAAGTATGATAGTAATTTTTATAAAGTTGTTGTGTGTAAAATCGCTGCAGTGAACATGATATGACTTATTCATTTATTTATGGTTTATTAGATAGGGACAGATACAGTATACATTGACAAAAGGATAGCAAAGCTGTCCGATGTAACTATCAGACTGTCTCCAGTGCGCCACCGTGGTGCGCCACACACACTCAGCTCCCTCCAGTCACCTCCACCCAGCACATCTTCACCTCCTGCACATACAGTATGGATGGAGTAAATTAACCAAGTGTGGAAATAAAGCCAGTGACAGCTCTCGCACAATCGTCACTCTCCATATCGTCATATCATTATCAGTCCTAATCATAATACAGGCCAAGTTCGCCATAAAAACTTAAATTAATACATTGTGTTCACCTATCAAACCTCCTTTTTAAATGATATCCAGGTGGGGGGATATTACTGATTGTCGCGATTATTTTGACAAGTTGTGAATCGATCAGTCTGATTGCTGTAAACATATAAACACTGCCGTGAGACTTGTAACATGCTGCATGGTGGATGCACTGTCACTGTGAGGACTACGTGAATGGTAGAATTAGGAGGGAACGAGTGTTCACGGACCTCCTCACCCACAATAACCTTAATCTCTGTATCGGAAAAACTCCTTGTCTTGGTCTTCCTCTCGGTAGTCGCCGTGATTCACCGTAAAGATCCACTGATCAACAGGCTCATTTACATGGAGAAACATTCATGAGGTGCTTTGCATTGACCATTTATGGCTGAATGTGGGCGTGTCGAGGGCGGGATAGGAGGCGGATCCATGTGCGCACATTCCCAGGTGGACTGTGGGAACATTGCCTGCAGGAGTGCGTACGCACAGTTTTATAAGTCTGATTTTTTTTGGCGCACGCCATTTTCGGCTTTTGTGCGCACGTACATTTTTAGTATGGATCCTACGCACAGTTTTATAAATGAGACCCCAGTCCATTTCTCTCAAGTCCATTTCTCTCTT